>JAJIBD010039198.1:0-29670 GCA_021461705.1 Cryptotis parvus | reverse complement strand
CCTCACGGACGGGCTGGGGAGGTTGCGCCAGTGGCTCGCGCGGTCCAGTCTGACCATGGAACCCCGAGGAGGGCAGATGGGTTTTGGGAGGCCCGCCGCCCCTGGGTCCGAAGCAGCCGGATGAGACTCGCCCATCACACTAGCCACTCATTTTTGCTGTCCGACGTGTAAAACTGCCTCATGACTAGATCAACAGACAAAGCTTTCAGTTTCTGAGCCTAGGTCATGTTTCGCTAAGCGTCGTCTATGGTCCACTAAAAATAGTGAACAGTGTAATGTCTTTAATGCACTGCATTCCACGAAGAGTGCAGGAAAGCTTGTTGGGAGGAGATATAAAGAGGAAAGAAATGACATTACAGCCCGGGCCAAGTGGCTCGGGGAGCGGTAGTGGGGAGGGAGTGGGGGTGGACATTGGTGATGGAGATGGTTTGGGGTGGAGGTGCAAGAAAGGTGCGTGGTGGAACACTGTAGAACCAGGGAAAACTCTACAAGGCTTTTGCAATTAAAAAAGGGTGGAATCTACCAAACATGTGGGAATTAGTGGTTAGGTAAGACATAGAGGGAACAGTGTGCTAATATTTGTCAAAAGTGATAATACCAGCCTAGAACTGAGCATTGAATATAGGAAAGCGATATACATGATGATCTCTAAATGTATGTATTGCAATCCACAATGGTAAGAGTAAGAGAGAGAGTAGAGAGAGAGAAGAGATAAAGAACTCTGGGGCCATAGAGGCAGGCTAGGGGGGGTAAGGGGGAAGTGGGGACATTGGTTTTGGGAAATGGGCACTGGTGGAGGGATGGGTGCTGGAACACTGTATGACAGAAACCCAAACATGAACATCTTTGTAACTGTATATCACATGGCGGTGTAATAAAATATATAAAAAAAAAAAAAAAAAAAGAAATAAAGAACCTGCCATGGAGGAGGGCTGGGGGAAGGGGGGAACCGGGACGTTGGTGGTGAGTGAGATGGGCACTGGTGGCGGGATGGGGTGCTGGTACACTGTATGACCAAACCCCAAATATGAACTTTCTAATTGTATATCTTTGTAATTATAAAAATTAAAAAAATTAAAAAAGCAAAATAAAAATCACTGTATCATTTGTAAAAAAAAAAAGAAACATGGAGCCCGGAGAGATAGTATAGTAGGTTGGACGCTTGCCCTACATCAGCTGACGTGGGGTTTGATTCCCTGGTACCCATTTTGTCCCCCTAAGCTTTCTAGGAGTGATCCTTGAGCACAAAGCTGGGAGCTAGCCCTGGAGCTCTTCTGGGTGTGGCCTCCAAACAACCACAAAACCAAAACAAAAGAAACCAATATTAGATAGAAGCTGCTTCCGGAAGATGGAAAACAGTGTATGTTAATTAAACTTACTTAAGAAAGGGGGAACCAAACCAAGTAAGAAAACAGTCAAAGGACAGCCACAAATTGCTCCTCAGTATCACTATAGATTTGGATTGTTGTATTGTTTTAATTTTAGTTTTTGTGGCCACACCTAGTGGTGCTGAGGGATTATTCCTGGTTTTGTGCTCAAAGATGACTTCTGAAAGTCCTAGGGCCCCTATCTGGTTTCCTGGGTGTTGAAACCAGTCCATCCTTGTGTAAGGTAAGTAACCTATCAACTATGCTAAGTTGTTGCTCCAGGCCCTGAATTGATTTTCTCTTTTTTTCTCACCTCAATGAACACGTCACTCATCTTCTACTTTGAAGAGTTTGTTTTCATTTCCTATGCTGTGTACACCCCTTCAAACACCCCCTCAGTTTCTCACAGACAATTATGACTCTCAGATTTCCTGTGGCTCCAGGAGGATGGGGGGGCTCAGGGTTGTTCCATACCACAAGGAGGCAATTATCCAGATAATTTAGGGGGGCCATCTACTTTATTTGAACAATCAAGTGCGTCTGTCCATTTTTTCTGCTTCCCAAAGTACTGGCACTTCATGATCACACGTGTAGAACCAAGTCTGGGAGAACTTAGCAATATGTGATAAAAGGTGGTTACACTGATAAAGGATAAAATCTCTTGGATACCTCAACCACATTTTTAGGGAGGGTCATTTTTTTTGGTTTCCTGAACATAGCAGTATTCAAGTCAACTTCCTATTGCTGGAAAGACACGGTAAAGTCCCTGGTTCTATTTATAAGGTATGAATGAGAATTTCGAATTACCCAGGGAAGAAATGTGAATTTGGAAGGACTTCCTAACCATGGGGGTCTCTTAGTTGAAAAATTATTCTCAAGTGTTACAGCTCTTTTAGAATTTGTCTAGCAGGGTTTCTGGTTCCTATGTGAGAAAGTCCCAGCCAAAAAATATTATTCTCCTAGATTCCTGTCACTTCAGTATGTCTTACCTACAAAATTTGGCAAATTTGAGAACTATTAAGAGCTTTACATCCAGGAGGACTGAGCAACTACAATAATGATGATGAGAAGGAGTGAAAAATGACAATCAGGCTTCTGACACTGGGTGTCTGCATGTCCCGGGATGAAGCAGGCTCAACAAAGACAGCAGGTTTGCGAAGATCTGTTGGGTTTTGGATAGGGCTTCACATGGCAGTGTTCAGGGTTTTCTCCTGGCTCTGCACTCAGGGATCACCCTTGGTAGACTCAGGGGGACCATGTGGGGTGCTTGAAATTGAACTCAGGTTGGCCACTTGCAAAGCAAGCACCCACCTGCTGTACTATCTCTCGAGGCTGTGGTATGTTGTTGATCATTTGAGCACAAATCTGGGAACTTGTGGGTAGACAGCAGTAGTTGCTTCAGTCTGTTCTGAACTTGCTTGTTCTTTTTTTTTTTCTAATCTTTTGGTCATACACTGCAAAGCTCAGGGTTACTCCCTGGCTCAGGAATTACTCCTGGTGGTGCTTGGGGGACCCTATGGGGGTGCCAGGGATTGATTCTGGGTTGGCTGCATGCAAGACAAAAAACACCGCTACCCACTGTACTATTGCTCTAACCCTGAATTTACACATTCTATGTACACATTCTGGTTTGTTTTAGTCTCATGTTGCTTAAATCTCCTAGTGTAGTTCATGTCCTCAGAAGGTAAGTCTGATGCCCAACTCTTTAGTGTATTATCCTGCCAAGAACCCCATAGGCTTTAGTGGGGCTAATACCTATTTTCATACCATAGTAGAAAACATATCAGAACGCCCTCACATTTCCAACCCTTGTTTTTTTTTATTATACCACCTGAGACATACAATTACAAAGGTGTTCATAATTGGTTCTTGGTAATACAGTATTCCAGCTCCCATCCCTCCACCAGTGCCCCATTTCCACCCCTCCCGCCCACCCCTAGGCTGCCTCAACAGCAGGTACACCAGTTTCCTCTCTTTCTCTCTCTGTCTCTCTCTCTCTCTCTCTGTCTCTGCATCTCTCTCCCTCTTATTTTACACATTGTGGCTGGACCTGCAGATATTTAGAGTTTATCACTTAAGTCTCTTTGTGTATATTCAATGGTGAGTTTTAATCTGCCATTACCATTTCCCACATTTAGTAAGCACTCAACAAAAAAATGGAGCAGATATCCAATAAAATACAGGAGAACCCTTGTTTTTCAGTGGGGAGGATGTTTCTGGACCTAGTATAGCACAATTTTGACAAATGGCTCTAGTGTGCTTTGTTTTCATTCTTCTTTAAAATGGTACTCATGTGTGTGTATATTAAAATTTTTATATATATTTGTATATGTGTGTGTGAGGTTTCAAGTTGTTAAAATCCATATATTAAATTGCAGAGTTGGAAAGATGATTTCATAAGTATGTCATTCCAACCACTTTCTTTTATTAAACTTTATGCTATAAATGGATTGAGAGCCAAACCCAGCTTGTCTCAACCCTACTACAAATACACACACCTCAAAGAGTAATAGGAGATTTAGGGGAAGGACTTTCTCCTAGGAGATTAGAAATTTTGGAAACAACTATTTGTGATACAGATAACTGGTCTCCATACCTTAAGAAAGACTAGGGCTGACTTTTTTCTTATTCATTATTATGGTGAAAACCTTTACCCCACCTCCATTTCCTGCTCTCCAGATCCACCAACTTAGAGCTAGTTTTAAAAGTCTTGCATAATCTGTGGTATATATTGCTACTGCCACTACCAAATTCTTTTTCATTCCTTCACCTAAATATCTCTCAAATTCTATTCTTCTTCAGCTATCTCGGCTCTAGTTATAAGCCTGGAAGCAGTTCAGCATGATAATACTTACTAAAGAGCATAATCCCAGGGAAGCAAGGATGAAAGATAAGGAAGTAAAGCAGGGAAAGTGAAAGAACAAACAAAGAATGTGTAACATTCAAGAAGTTCTACTTTTTTGGGAGAGTTGGTTTCTTTGTATGGATGGATGTCTTCAAAAGACCCAGGTGAAGGCCACTGTATCACCCAACAGTCTGTCTAGGAGAAGGAAGGGAAAAGATTGAACTGCAAGCTCTCATCATTCAAGTTTTGTCCTTTGAAGTGTTAACTTTACCCTGCACTTATAGGTCCTGTCTGCTTATGTGCCATGCAAGCTTCTTAAGTAAGCATCATTGGTATTAGGAAGCTCCAGGGTGGGGGTGGGGAGATGAAGGACACACAGCGAAGTGTGAGTGAAGCCAGTCTGTGCTTGCCTGTTGCTTGCATGAGGGACCTTGTTCAGCTGTAACCCAGCTCTCTGGCTCCCGGAAATAGGCAAGGTGAGACACGGATTTGGCCTGGTGTGGCCCGATCTCACTGAAATGGGCATATTTCTTTCCCCATTTTTTTAGACTTAAACTTGGTATTGGACCAAATTGGCTATTTCTAGATCATCTCAACAGGCTCCTAACCAGTTTTCATATCTCCTGTCCTTTTCCTTCCTAACTTATCCAGCCATTAGTAAGAAGTCAACAATTATAGCTATTTTCACAAGGTCTCCATTCTATAAGTCATTGTTCATGTCAAAACTAAAGCTTGCTATTTCCTCACCTATTGTCCTGCTTGTCCTCTCACCTTTCATTTCTGAAGACTTTCAGAGTGGAATCTCTTACTTTGTCTTCAGCACCGTGGTTTGCAATACTGTTAATGACTGGTAGGGTTTTTGCACTAATCAATCTGGCACCACACCCTCCACCACAATGTCCCTCTCCCCCTCTCCACTGTCCCCATGTCCCATCATGGCCCCTCCCCCATTCACCCCAAGGCAAGCTTTAAGAGGAATCTCTCTTTAGCTCAAATTCTTTGTATTTTCCCTTTTATGTTGATATGTTCATGCAAACTCTAAGGGCTTCATATCATAAATATTCTCTGCTTCTCTAGTGGCTCATTTCCTTCCTTAGAAAATAATAACTAAGATTTATTGTATATTTGTCACACTTAGCTAAGGGTTCTGCATGCATCATCTTAGTTAACATAAAGAAAACCTTTAAGGCAGGTATTATTCTTATATTTTACAAAAGGGTTAACTGGTACTTGGAATGGTTAGGCATTTTGCCCAAGTTCATATAGCTAATAAATTGCAGAACAATGATACTTAAATTTTGGGTTGTTTAAACTCCATGCAAAACTCCCCTATTTATGCAAGAAGACTTCCCTTGTTAATTCAACTCAGTAATGACAACTCTATTGCTCTGTGCTGCTCATCAGTCACAAATTGTTTCACTGTGCTGTTTTGCCACTTTTAAAACATTATTTAGTGTTCTTAAGAGTCTGTTGCTGCTGCTGTTGTGTGTGAGAGAGAGAGAGTGAGAGAGAGAGTGTAATATTTTCACAAACCTAAGCCTAGATTGGGAGACCTCCACAAAAAGTAGAAACCGACTGATTTATTTTATGTCTTTGTTATTTGAACACGGGACCCTAATTTTTGTTTGTCACTGTGACCATAGGGATGACTGCAAGTAAATACCTGAAGACCTGTGTCCAGGTGCAATTTTGTATAAACAGTGGTGCAACCCACACATAGAATAAGAACTTACTCTGAGACCTTATACCCTAAGATATAATAAAGTCAGGGATGACCCCGGAAAGAGGTAAAGAGACAGATATACAACAGTGACCGTGTGTGCAAAGACAATAGCTCAAAGTAGGATATGATAAAAATATTTTAAGTCAAGATAGATATTGGTGCTGGAGTGATAACACAGCTGGGTAAGTTGTATGCAGCTGACTGGCATTTGATGCCCAGCACTCCATATGCTTCCTTGAGCATGCCAGGAGTGATTCCTGAATGCAGAGGCAGGAGTAAGCTCTGAACACTGCTGAGTATGACTTAAAATGAAGAGAAAGAAAGAGATAAAGAGAGAGGGGGAGGAAGGAGGGAAGCAGGGAAGGAAGGAAGGAAGGAAGGGGAAGGAAAGAAGGAAGGAAAGGAGGGAAGGAAGGAAGGAAGGAAAAAAGGAAGGAAGGAAAGAAGGAAAGAAGGAGGGAGGGAAAGAAGGAAGGAAGACATGACTGTAAATGAACACAATGTTTTCCAAATGCAGAAACAAAAGTCAACGGAGGCACATTTTGAACATGAAAGACCCAGGACCAGCATTCTGCCTTCTTACAAGAACCGGGCAGTGCCTGGTTTGCTGCACATACTCTGAGTAGCAAATAGACTGGAGACTGCACAAAGATTCCTTGAATAAATTAAAAGATAGCAATTCTAATAAAATAACATGTAAACCATTTGAGGGAGCTCAGATAGGAATTCATGCTCCCTGATATTCTGAAATTGTAAGTGTTCACAGTCCATTGCTTTTCGTCAAAGAGAGGAATACTACTGTGTGTGTACATAATTCTGTTCACAAGCTGAAGGACATTTGGGGCAATATGAAACATACATGTATATTTATCTTGGGTAAATACCTAAGAATAAAGTTTATGGACTTTAGGATATATGTACATTTAACTTAATTAAAAAAACACTAAATTGTTTTTTTTCCAAAGTTGTTCTTCCATTTCCCATTCCCACCAGTGGTGTAGGAGACTTTTAATTATTTCACACACACACAAAAAAAAAAACACATATATTTAATTATTTTTATTATATCACTGTGAATATACAATTACAAAGATGTTCATGTTTGGGTTTCAGTCATACAGTGTTCCAGCACTCATCCCTCCACCAGTGCCCATTTCTCACCACCAATGTCCCCTGATTCTCTCCTGGGCCTGCGTCTATGGCAGGCACTTTGCTTCTCTCTCTTTCTCTCACATGCTCTCTCTCTATCTCTTTCTCTTCCTTCTCTTACATTGTGGCTTACAATACATACATTGAGAGATTATCATGTGTATCCCTTTGCCTACATTCAATGCTCAGTTCTAGGCTGATATTATCATTTCCAACGATTATTAGTACACTATTCTTTTCTCTGTTTTACCTAACCTCTGACTCCCACACCCGTGCAGTATATTCCACCCACTGACAAAACCTCCTGATTCATATTTTGCCTGGCCTTGGATATTGGTATCATATTATTTTTTATATCCCACAGATAAATGCAATAGTACAATATTTTTTATCCTAAGAAATTGTAGTGGGTGTGTAGGGATATCTTACTGTGCTCTAATTTGCATTTTCCTAATGACTAAACATGTTGAACAACTTTTCATGTGTTTATTGACCATTTATAAACCCTTTGTGAAGTGTCTTTTCAGATCTTTTGGCCTTTTTTTTGTTTGTTTTGGGTCACACCTGTGATCAGGGCTTATTCCTGGTTCAGTCCTCAGGAATTCCTGGTGGTGCTTGCTAGACCATATGTAGCCCTGGGCTCAGCTAGGTTACAAGACAAATGCCTTATCAACTGTACTATCTCTCTGGCTCCCATCCTTTAAATTTGCTTTTTGTCTTCTATGTAGTATAAAGAAAAATACAAATTATTTGTCAGAGAGATGTGTTTGTGAATATTTTCTCATGTTAGTGGCAAGGGGTAGCGGTTGCCAAGGATTGAACCGTGGTGATCACGTACAAGGCAAAGGCCCTACCCAGTATACTATCTCTCCGGCTCTCATCTAGTTCTTAATTTTTCTTTTTTTCTCATTTTTAATGGTTCATCCACACAGTTCCTGTGTTATCTTTTATTTATCTTGCTTGGAATTCATTTATCTTCTTAGGTGACATTTTTTTGGCAGGTCACCACTAGCAATACTCGAGGGGTTACTTCTGGCTCTGCACTCAGTAATTACTCCTGGCAGTGCTTGGGGGACCATATGGGATGACTAGGATCGAACCCGGTCAACCACACACAAGGCAAATGCCCTACAGTTAAGCTATCCCTCCAGCCCCTTCTTAGTGACTTTGATACGTTTTATAAAATTCTATCATTATCTGCCCAAATATTGCCTCTGCCCTCTTCTCTCTTCTGAGGGAACTGTAATGTGTGGAAGATATTGCTCTATCCTTGACCTCAATTGTCTTTATATTTTCCACACTGTGGTCTCCTTTGCTGTATTCTATATTTCTACCCAGCAACTCCGGAAGAGAGACACTCCAGACCCACAGCTGCACCGGCAGTGGCTGCTCTGCAGCTGCACGACAGTCTTAGATAATACTGGAAGTTAGGACCAGGTCCTTCCCAGGATCTTTCACATTTATACACTGTATACAGTTCTAGGCAGATTATAGCTATGGCCCATCATCCCAGTGAGTCTAGCAAGAAGCCAGAGGAACCCCCACATCACGAGGTCAGTCATTCTCAACATCTGGACTCCACAGCTCCTCAGAGCTCCACCCAAAAAGAAAAGCTGATCTCTCCCCATTGAGGTTCATCAGTAAATGCTCAAGATGAGAGCTTACTACTGAGAGTATACCACCTACATGGCAGAGCCTGGCAAGCTACCCATGTTGTATTTGATATGCAAAAAAAATAGTAACAATTATAGACCTCATTCCCATGACCTGAACGAAAGGTTTGAGGGTCTTAGTGTTCCTGGATCGAGCAGATGCCCTTGAGCTACACTTACTTGTGACAGGATGTATGGAGATGTTACTGGTGCCAGCTCAAGCAAATCAATGAACAACGGGAAGAGAAGTGATATAAGTGATATATTCTAATTTATTAATGTTATCTTCAATCAGGTCCAATCTATAGCTAGAATTATACTACTTATCTCTGATCCAGATCCATGAGATTACATTTTATATATTTTCATCATTGCAGCTATTTTCATATTTGTTTTACATGTGCCATAACTTTTGATGCCCAAAAGTCATTGTGTATCTATTTCTTCTCTTGTTTTCAATGATTCTCCTTCATTATGGCTCTCTCTACATTCTTTCCTATCATCTGTTAAAAGAATTACTTTTGAGGATTTTGGGGGCTTTGAAAAGAGATGTCTTTATTAGAGAAAGCTTGCAATTTTTTTTGTCTTGTGCCTAGGGAAAATTCTTATTTGTAATATTTGAGGATTTCCTTGATTATTTTGGTAATGTAAATTTTTATTGCAAGTCAGACTGACTTGGTAGTATTCCCTCTGCTTCATACACCAATACATTTTTTTTTCTTACAGTTCCCCAGGGAGGTGGTAATCTTAACTAAAGTGTGGAAACCTTTTTGTTTCTTTAATGGGGGAAGAAGATCTCTGATTTGACTCTGCACACTGAGCCTAAATTTTGATTTCTTTGTTTCCCCAAATTTTATTTATTCATTTATTTTTTTGCTTTTTGGGTCACACCCGGCAATGCTCAGGGGTTACTCCTGACTCTTTGCTCAGGAATTACTCCTGGCGGTGCTCAGGGGACCATATGGGATGCTGGAGATCGATCCGGGTCGGCACGCTTACAAGGCAAATGCCCTACCCACTGTGCTATGGCTCTGGCCCCTCCTCAAAATTTATTTTATTAAAGCACCACGAGTTACAAACTTATCCATAGTTTTTTTTTAATCGGTCACTTATTTATTTATTTATTGGCTTTTTGGACTACACACTGCGATGATCAGGGATTACTTCTGGCGCTGCACTCAGGAATTACTCCTGGAGGTGCTTGGAGGACCACAGGATGCACAGTTGGCTGCGTGCAAGGCAAATGTCATACCCACTGAACTATTGCTCCGGCCCTATAGTTGGATTTTTGACATACAATATTCCACCACTGATTCCACTACCAGGGTCACTGTCCCTCCACCAGTACTCCCAGGGTCCCTCTCCTATCCCCTCCCCCGCCCCAGCTTGTCCTCCTGACAGGTACCTTTTAAGTTTGATTACTAAAGTTTGAGTCTGGTGATTTCAGTGTTGTTGACTGTGGTTTGGATATTTAGCTCTGTCATTCCTCAACACCACTGATGTATCCGAATCCCCTTGACCCCTGCGGCTGTTGATTCTCATTTTCTCTTTTGTTCTTTCTGCTATGGGGCAAAGGGTGATCTAGTCATTCTTCTTTTATTTTATTTTATTTTATTTTATTTTATTTTTATTTTTTTGCTTTTTGGGTCACACCCGGAGATACTCAGGGGTTACTCCTGGCTCTGCACTCAGAAATTACCCCTGGCAGTGCTCGGGGGACCATATGGGATGCCGGGAATCCAACCCAGGTCGGCTGCAAGGCAAACGCCCTACCGGCTGGACTATCGCTCTGGCCCCTAGGCATCCTCCCTTAAAATCATTGCATTTCCTCATCCAATTTTCTTCTGAGGCCAGACATCAAAGGCAGATTTCAAGTTTTCCTTGATTAGCAAATACCGCCTGGTCCAAGGGACCTTTTTGTTTCACTTATGGTGTGAGTTTTCATCCCCCTTAGATCTTTGGCTTGGCACTTCCTATCTTGGCAACTCTTTGATGCTTTTACAATGGTTTGAACATTTTATTCAGAATTTTAGTTGTTTCAGCAGGAAAATTGATCCAAATAACCCAATTGTTATGTTTGAAAATATGAAAATGGAAGTTTTCTGTTGTTTAGTAGGAAAAAAGACAAAGAAAAACAGGGCTTGGGATATGGCTCAAAATTCTGAAGCATGCAATTGTTATGAGCAACCTCTAGCATGACACTCCAAGCAATGTTCGTGTACCCCTCACCCAAATAAGTCTTTACAATGTCCTAAGTCAGCCAAACTAGCATTGATTTGTTTTGTTGTTGTTGGGTTGAGGGGGTTGCTTGTCTATTTGCTGTTTTTGGCAACTAATGCATCTTCCCAGAAGGAACCTACATTTCAATTAAATAACTAAGGAAGTATTGTATAGTATGAAACTTTATGAGTATTCAAATACAAGGATACTTTCTGTTTTCTGAGATTCGTTAAAGGAAGTTTTTCTTATATTTAGGCAAATAATGGTTTATGAGTACCTATGCATTTTTGGTTTGGGAGCCACAGCTGGCCATGCTCAAGGGCTACACTGGCATTGTTCTTACTCCCAGAGATACTAGAAGGACCTTATGGCTCTGGGGTGAAGTTCAGGGCTCATGCATGCAAAGTATGTGCCCGGCTCTTTGGGCTGTCTCCCCAGGCCCTATAGAAGGTAGTTAATAAATGTTGGTCTTTCTGTCCTTTTTCTTCTCTAGCTAGCTCTTCAAGGATGCCCTCCCCTTTCTAAAATAATATAAGATGTCCAGAAAATTAAAATAAAGTGATTATGTGTCCCCCCCCCCCACACACACATGATGAGTGGCATGGCCACACAAACATTTATTTATCTCTTTAAGTCTGTGATGCTAATCATTTAAATCTCTCCTGTGTACACACTCACAGCCACCTAACCTTATACATTCCTGGGTTCATGGACCTTTATTGTATAGAGATTGCTATGAGCAAATTACCAAAAAATATTTTAGAAGAACTTTATTTAGAATAAAATGGTCTTTTTAGGGCTGGAGCAATAGCTCAGGGGTAGGGCGTTTGCCTTGCTGCGGCGGTCAATGCCGGCCCGGGTTTGATCCCCGGCATCCCATATGGTTCCCCGAGCACCGCCAGGAGTGATTCCTGAGTGCAGAGCCAGGAGAAACCCCGAGCATTGCCAGGTGTGACCCAAAAAAGAAAAAAAAAAGGTCTTTTAAAAATTTCTAGATAGAAAATGTCTTTTTAAAAAAATTCACATATGGGCCGGAGTGATGACCCAGCGGGTAGGGCATTTGCCTTGCGCGGCCGCCCATGCTGGCCCGGATTTGATCCCCGGCATCACACATGGTCCCCAGAGCACTGCCAGGAGTAATTCCTGAGTGCAGAGCCAGGAGAAACACCTGAGCATTGCCGGGTATTACAAAAAAAAAATTCACATCACGTGTTACTGGTTTTGGCATATCGACCCAAAAAAAAAAATCACATATGATGGGAATTTCTCAGAAAGAAATGAGAAAATATTTAATATAGGGCTATCATTTAGAGACTCTAGAAGGTGAATCAGCCTTTCCACAGTGGGAAAATGATATATTAAGCTACTATGCAAAGGATATAAAACCGGCCAGAGTGAATTCCCTCCCTTCAAACTATCACAGCAATTTTTATAGCTTTGCAAGAGGATTAAGGGGATCAAGATTTCTCTCCTACACTCACTCTATATCCCAATCACCACCACACCTGCACAGTACATATTTTACCCTATGAAGAGTTACATCTTTTGGGGCTAGAGCCATAGTATAGTGGGTAGGGGTAGGGTGCTTGCCTTGCACATGGCCAACCCAGGTTTGAACCCCAGAACTTTATATGGTACCCCCAGAAGGACTGATCCCTGAGCACAGAGCCAGGAGTGAGACCTGAGCACATCCAGGTGTGTCTAAAAACAAATAAACAAAAAGTTATACTTTTTTTTTAAATATTTTATTACACCGCCATGTGATATACAATTACAAAGATGTTCATGTTTGGGTTTCCGTCATACAGTGTTCCAGCACCCATCCCTCCACCAGTGCCCCTTTCCCACCAGCAATGTCCCCACTTCCCTCCCCTCCCTAGCCCGCCTCTATGGCAAGTTCTTTATCTCTTCTCTCTCTCTCTTTTTCTCTTCTCTTACACATTGTGGATTGCAATACATACATTCAGAGATCATCATGTATATCTTTTTTTCCTATATTCAATGCTCAGTTCTAGGCTGGTATTATCATTTTTGACAAATATTAGCACACTGTTCCCTTCTCTGTCTTATCTAACCACTGATTCCCACATGTTTGTGGTAGATTCCACCTTTTTTTTTAATTGAAAGATGCTCATGTAGAGCTTTGGTTCTACAGTGTTCCAACACGCACCCTCCGCCCAAACCCATCTCCCATCACCAATGTTCCCACCTCCCTCCCCCTCCCGCACCTCAACCACTTGGCGGGTTCTGTATGTCATTTCTTTCCTCTTTATATCTCCTTCACAACAAAAAAAAGTTATACTTTTTAAATGAATTATTTAATATTCTGTGATTTCCCTTCTTAGGTTTCACCATGATCTTGAAGGTCAGACCCAGTAGTGCTCAGATCTTATTCCTGGCACTGAGTTCCACTCAGAGATCACTCCTGGCAGGCTTGGGAGACCATATGGAGCACCAGATATTGAACCCAGGTTGACCATGAGCAAGGCAAACACCCTACCTGCTGTCCTATCACTCTAGCCCTAAGTTTGAAGAATTCTTAGAGACTGACCAATTCAATACATCCTTGATCAGATAATTAAACTAAAAGGTCAGGAAGGTTATAAATTGTCCATGATTGTAGATCCTACACTAGGATCTGGAATTCTTCCCTCATCCTCCCACATCAGTGGTGGTTGGGCCCATGCACCGTGCTGTGCCATGGTGGAGCCTAGGCCTCCATCCAACTGTGCAAAGCCTTTGCTCATTCTGTTGAGTGTCTTGTCAGTCCAAATCCTGGGATAGCTCACAATGCAATATGATTGCCTACATACATGTTACGGATTTTTCTCTATGAACTTTATATTTGAAGACTGAGAAAAGGGAAGAGTTTGAGGTCAGCAGAATAAAGTCCTTTCCATTGCTGCTAGGGGAAACAGGATTGGGAATATAGATGGAGTTAAGAAATACAATTCACAGAGAGAAAGAGAATAGAACAGAACAGGGGTTGGAAGCAATAAAAAGATCAGAGTCAATGAAAGAGGGAAAAGTTTCTGAGGTGGAGAAAACTGATATTTGAGTCTCAGTTTGAAGGTGGAGGGAGGGAAACTGGGGCGTTGGTGGTGGGAAAATATACTGGTTAAGGGCCAGAGTTAAGGGAATGTTGTATGACTGAAACCCAATCATGAAAAACTTTGTAACTGTGCATCTCATGATGATTCAATTAAATAAATAAATGAAAATTTGAATAAAGAAAAAAAGCATCTTTTGTCTTAATAATGAAAGAAAGAAAGAAAGAAAGAAAGAAAGAAAGAAAGAAAGAAAGAAAGAAAAGAAAGAAAGAAAGAAAAGAAAGAAAGAAAGAAAGAAAGAAAGAAAGAAAGAAAGAAAGAAAGAGAAAGAGGGAGGAGGGAGGGAGGGAGGAGGAGGAAGGAAGGAAGGAAGGAAGGAAGGAAGGAAGGAAGGAAGGAAGGAAGGAAGGAAGGAAGGAAGGAAGGAATGTGTGGGAATAGTTCACCCTAGCAACAGTGACACAAATGTAAAATTTATTTAGATCAACAATGCTAAGGTAATGAGGCAAATTTCAAACAACTCTAATCTTCCTCTCTTGACATAAGGAAGATAGGAGACCAAACCAGTGAGAATCATTACAACAGAACAGAGAAAACTCTCTAGAAATGAGTAAGGATAAGGGTCTTTGCGCAGAGGGACACGAAGGGCTGGGGTTGCTATAGGAAAAAGGAACCACACAGCGCTGCGCATTTTTAACTGAAAGATGTGGAAAACTCAGGAAATCTTGGAAACAAGGTCTGCAGGAGACACCCATAAGTCTGGAATGAGTTGCATCCAGTACTGCCTCGAGGCACAGGGAGGGATGAGGTGTCCTGTCACAGAGTCTAGAAGTCTGGATGAGGGCCGATTCATGGAAACAAAGCATCTCATTATGGAGAGAGGTGGGGAACAGCAGGGGAAAAAAAAATCCCCAGCCTATTTGCCCGGGGCCTCAAAGCAATGTAGAAACTTTCTAGCTTGATTCATTTTGGACTCTGATTACAACAAAAAGATTTCAGTCAAACCTAAATGAAAGAACATCCCATGGTAATGCCATAGAGTTTGAAGCTCGTGGGGAGTTTGGCAACTGGGAATAAGCAACAAGTACAGTTTGGACGTAACTGGGAATGGAATCACAGAGAGGGAGGACCTTATTGATTGGCATGGTGATGGCGATTCGGCTCTAAGGCCTTGGAGCTTGTGAGGAAGAATTGGGTAGGGAAGGGTCCTTCCAGCCTAGTGGCTATGCAGGAACCCGCTTCTGGGAACCTACCATGAAGACTGGGTGTGTCAGAGCGTGTGCTGAATTCCTGGCTTCAATTACAGACTACCAGGCGACTGCAGAGTTGTCATTGTCGATGTCATCATATTTACAAGATTCATAGGTTCCCTCTCTAGCTAGACCCAAGGACGAGCACCTGCGGCCATGTCCCTCCATTGGGTCTCGTGTGAAGCAGCGCGTTGAGATGAGGATCTTTCTATGGTGTCCACGATGCCAGAAGAGTAAAGAAAGGAGATTCTAGAAAACATCTATCGAGTTCTCACTACCCTGGGATGACCTCCAGATTGTAGACTAAAAATTCACCTAGATTTAACAGTAGAAATAGAAACTCTCAAGGGGAGGAATTTTAATATATTTTGGAATGGAAGTGGCAGTAGGCATAAGATGATTTCTCATACTTTCAATTAAAACACTCTACGGTATTTTGCTTGTCCATTGGCTTCTGAAGATTATATGATCCTTTTAACTTCTCCTGCCAACATTCTGGGGATTAAAAAAAATAAGGGTGTTCAGTGTGTTTTTATTTTTTAATCCACTGTTTCCAGTCTCTGGCCTTGGAAATGCCATTAAAGATCTTGTATGGGGAACCAGCTTCTCCTTCCAGAGTGAAACTCCCAAATAACCAGCCCCACATTCCTCTCTGACTCATGCCACCAACCCCCACTATGCCCTGCAGGTCAGTGGGCTGGGAACCCCGCCACATCTGGAAGGACTGCAGCTAGAATGAGATGTCTATTCTGATAGCTGGGCCTCACCTAGCTCTAGCCCAGCTCTGGATCACTCCCTGGCTTGGACCCAGGTATTATGATAAGATGCAGCCAGCGATGGGCATAAGGTAGGCAGGTAGGAGTTACCCTAAGGCTACTAGCCTCACCTGGGGAAATCTGATTGCAGTCTCTGTGGCTCAGCTCTGATTGCTCCTTTTACCATTGTATAACATCCTCCTAACCCCTGAGAAGCAGGTACTTTTTATTATCCAAATCAGTGGATAAGTATAGAGGCACCTATGATTTTTTTTTACTTGCTGAATATCTACCATATGCTGAGTCCCATGCTTAGAGGGGGAGCGTACAAAGGTGCATAATATATAAAATTGTGATGATTTCTCATACTTTCTGCCACAGCTTACTGCAAGTAATAAAGACCACCATTAAACAGATTTATAAATATATGCATAAATCCAAAACCTAATTATTATTAAGAAAAGAAAATGAAAAGTAATATAAGTTGCATACTTTATCATTAGGCATCAACAAAAGTCATCTATAGGCGAACTCATCTGTGTCTTCTCAACACAGGGTTTCTATCAAACATTAGACAGAGGAAATATAGAACCTTCAAAAATCCATAAAGTGGTTCATCTACAAGTCAGTAATAAAAGAGTTGACCCAAGTCAGTATGAAAACCCCCTTGGATATTTGTCAAGATATGTAAACTATGTCAAAATTGGGCACAAAATCTCATTTTAACAGGAAGGTTGAATAAACTTCAGTTTTACTTCCTTAGTCTTCCATTCCTGAAGCTGAAGTGAAATTTATTTTTGAGGAAAGAGGCAATCTACAGCCATAGGAAAGAGATTGAGATGGTAGTTTGCAGTCACTTTAGCTTCCTCTCTGTGTATCTAAAATCACTGAGGTTTGGACTTAAACATTGTATTGTGAAGGTATTGTCTATTCCATTGCCTCTAAAAATCATGCAGACATAATTTCATCAGCCAAAAGGACTCTGTTAGACTGGAGTGATAATACAGGGGGTAGGACATTTGTTCTGCAAGTGGCTGAACTGGGTTCAATCCCCAGCACCCGACATGGTCCCCTGAGCCCTCCAGGAGTACTTTCTGATTTCAGAGTCAGGAATAGCAGTGAGCACCACCAGGTGTAGTCCAAAATCAAGCAAATAAAATTACTCTTTAAAATTTTTTCTTTGTTAATCATATTTCTTCTTTACAAAATGCAATTCCTTCCTTAATATTTTGTCTTTTAAATAGAAAATAATGGGGATAGACTGATATTTTATATTATCTACCCCCACCCCATTCTTCTGCCCCAGGGGAAATCCCAGCAGAGGTTCAAGGTGGAAATATCTTAAAAGTCTAGCAAGCTTGAGCCAGGATTCTCCTTCCTTCAGTCAGTGAGCTTGACTAGAGTCTGGAAGGCTCTTTCTAGTAGCCTGCAGAAATCCAGAGGCAATTTCTTGGTGCATGCTTGCTCCCCCTCAAGAAGAATCATTCAAGAACGGGAATGGTCAATGGACCATGCCAATTGTAAGGACTTTTTTTTTTTTTTTTGCTTTACTATAAAATCTTATTATGCAGAAAAAATAAGTTAACTGAAGAAAACAAGAGGCATTTATTGAACAAATTACCTTCTATGAGACCAATTTATAGTCTCATATATTTTGATTCCAGAATAAAAACAAGCAAAACAAAAGGTAGCAAATACCTACTTTTATATTCATAGCAGCATTATTCACAATAACCAGAATCTGGAAACAACCAGAGTGCCCGAAAATTGATGTCTGGATAAAGAAACTATGGTACATCTACACAATGGAATACTATGCAGCTGTTAGAAAAATGAAGTTATGAAATTTGCCTATAAATGGATGGACATAGAGAGGACCATGATGAGTGAAATTAGCCAGAAGGAGAGAAACAGATATAGAATGACTATTTATTTGCATGACATAAATAAGAGATTACATATATACATATTATGATATACATATACACATATTATGAATATAATATACATATTATGATACCAATATCCAAGGTCAGGCAAAACATGGATCAGGAGGTCTTGCCAAAGGAGGAAACTACCACAAATGTGTGGGAGCAGAAGTCAGGTAAGTCAGAGAAGGGAACAGTGTGCCAATAATTGTCGAGAATCTATTACCACATAGAACTTAGCATTAAA
This sequence comes from Cryptotis parvus, assembly GCA_021461705.1. Taxonomy (NCBI): domain Eukaryota; kingdom Metazoa; phylum Chordata; class Mammalia; order Eulipotyphla; family Soricidae; genus Cryptotis; species Cryptotis parvus. The sequence continues at coordinate 11,484 of JAJIBD010039198.1, read as the reverse complement.
TACAGGCAAAAAGATACGCATGATAACCTCTAAGTAAATGTATTACAATCCACAACATGTAAGAGAGGGAAGAGAGAAAGAGAGAGAGAGAGAGAGAGAGAGAGAGAGAGAGAGAGAAAGAGAGTAAAGAGATGGAGAGCCTGCCACGGAGACAGGCTAGGGGAGGGGGAGGGAATCGGGTACATTGGTGGTGGGAAATGGGCACTGGTGGAGGAATGGGTGCTGGAACACTGTATGGCGAAACCCAAACATGAACATTTTTGTAACTTAAAAAAAATAAAAAAATAAGGGGCCGGAGCGATAGCCCAGCGGGTAGGGCGTTTGCCTTGCACGCGGCCGGCCCATGCCGGCCCGGGTTCGATCCCCAGCATCCCATATGGTCCCCGAGCACTGCCAGGAGTGATTCCTGAGTGCAGAGCCAGGAGTAACCCCTGAGCATCGCCGGGTGTGACCCAAAAAGAAAAAAAAATCTAAAAAAAAATAAAATAAAATAAATAAAAAAGTAAAAAAATAAATAAAAGGTAGCATAAATTTTAATAAATAAATCTGGCATTTAAATAATATTTAAAAATCTTACGCTGGGCTTTATTATAATCGGTCTTTGTTCTTTGGCAAATATTAACATAGTCCATAGGTCAGATTATCTGAATCCCAAACACTTGAATTTCTTTTTCTCAAAAGCTTGGGAGGAAAATATAGATTCTATTCTTCCTAAAATTAATTCATTCCCTCCAGCCGGGAAGGCACCTTATGTTAGAATCATCATCTCAGATATCCCACCAATTCCACCTTAATCTCTTACCAAACCCATTTCTTTTTATTTTTTCCTATTAACATATTCACTAGTTGCCACATCTTAGTCCACTCCCACAACCGCACTTGCAAGAGTCACCATCTCTCTTACCCCTAGACTGTTATCACCACCTATCTCTCACATTAAAGCCCAGCTCAAGCCCAGGTCCCCAGAGTCAGTCCTTATTCACACATCAATTATGAGAACCCCTTTGCTCCAATTTCACCTAACTTTTTAGTTTCAAAATATTTAATTGCACAGACCAGCACTTGTGTATGTCTTATCATATGGTAGGAAAATGCTGTTGTTATAAGTTCTTTAAGGACAAGGTTTTCCTTTTTTTTTCTTTTGTACTGTTGTGTGGTTGTACCTAGTAGTGTAGGGGGAACCCGGGATTTACCTCTTCTTGCTGCACTTGGGCAGAGGTACTCAGGCTCTGTGGCATTGTGTGCCATCAAGGACAACCTAGTGGTACTTATGGAGCCATGAATTGCCAGCACTGAAACCCAGGGCCTTGTCATTCAAAGCTTGAGCTCTGTCATTTGGACCACATACACAGCACAAGTCTTTTTTTGTTTTTTTTTTATTTTATTTTACCACCGTGAGATAGACAATTACAAGGTGTTCATGATTGGGCTTCAGTCATACAGCGTTACAGCACCCATTCCTCCACCAGTGCACGTTTCCCACCACCAATGTCCCCAGTTTCCTTCCCCCACCCTACCTTCCACCTGGCTCTATGGCAAACACTTCTCTCTCTCTCTCTCTCTCTCTCTCTCTCTCTTCTTTTGCATGCTGTAGTTTGCAATACATGCACTGAGGGGTTATCATGCGCATCCCTTTATCTGTCTAGTTTAGCGTTATCATTTCCAACTATTCCTGACAAACTGATCCCTTCTCCATCTTACCTAACCTCTGCCCCCCACACCTAGTCTCTTTTTGGTGAGGGAGGGATATCTGATATTTCTAATCCAATCTTTAGTATGTATCTTAGTAAACGCTAAAACTGTGGTTGGGATAGACTGCTTCTCAAAGAATTAAATAAAAAACAACTTTTCTGTGTCAAGTTCTAAGAGAGGGAGCAAGAACAACACTGCCAAAAAAAAAAAAAGGCAGATTATCTAGCAGAGAAGAGAAGTCCTAGTTCTATACTTCCTCAGAGACTTTTACCTTAAGGGGAAACATTTGGTCAAATAATTTTCTTTTTTTTTTTTTTTTTTTTTGCTTTTTTTGGGTCACACCCGGTGATGCTCAGGGGTTGCTCCTGGCTCTGCACTCAGGAATTACTCCTGGCGGTGCTCGGGGGCCATATGGGATGCTGGGGATCAAACCCGGGCGGCATGGGCGGGCGCGATGCAAGGCAAACGCCCTACCCGCTGGACTATCGCTCCGGCCCCAATTTTCTACATTAAACCTGTATCTAATCTTTCACTCAAAAAAAATCATTGAGGGGCTGGAGAGATAGTATAGCTGGTACAGTGCTTGCCCTGCATTCAGTCAAATAAGTTCAATCACTGGTTATGGTCCCTGAGCCCAACAGGAGTGATTTTTCTAAATCACCATGAGATACACAATTACAAAGATGTTCATAAGATGTTCATATTTGGGTTTCGGTCATACAGTGTTTCAGCACCCATCCCTCCACCAGTGCCCATTTTCCACCACCAATGTCCCCGATTCTCTCCCCCTCCCTAGCCTGCCTCTATGGCAGGTTCTTTCTTACTTTCTTTCTCTTTCTCTCTTTCTCTTTTCCTTCCCTTCCACATTGTGGATTATAATACATACATTAAGAGGTTGTCATGTGTATCTTTTTGCCTGTATTTAATGCTCAGTTCTAGGTTGGTATTAGCACTTTCAACAATTATTGGCACACTGTTCCATTCTCTGTCTTACCTAGCCTCTGACTCCTACACATTTGTGATAATTTATACCTTTAACAAGACCTCCTGATCCATTCTTCACCTGACCTTGGATATTGGTATCATAATATGTACATATATATGTATATATGTATATTTATGTCATGAAAATAAATGCAGTCATTCTATATCTGTCTCTCTCCTTCTGGCTAATTTCACTCAACATGATCCTCTCCATGTCCATCCATTTATAGGCAAATTTCATAACTTCATTTTTCCTAACAGCTGATAGTATTCTATTGTGTAGATGTACCAAAGTTTCTTTATCCAGGCATCGATTCTCTGGCACTCTGGTTGTTTCCAGATTCTGGCTATTGTGAATAATGCTGCTATGAACATAAAAGTAGGGATGGTGTTTCTGCTGCTTATTTTTGGCTTCCCAGGGTATATTCCCAGGAGTGGTATGACTGGGTCAAATGGGAGCTCAATTTCTAGTCTTTGGAGGAATGTCCATATTGTTTTCCAAAAAGGCTATACCAGGCGACATTCCCACCAACAACGGATGAGTGTAACAGGAGTGATGTTCAAGGGCAGAACCAGAAGCTACCCCTGAGCACCACTGGATGTGGCCCCAAAACAAAAAACAAAACAAGATCATTAGGGGAAAAAAACTATGTAAAAGAAAGAATAATTGACATACGGCACAGAAGCTCAGTTGGCATTTGTGGACGGAAAGGGGGACAGGAAGAACTGAAAGAAGAAAATGGTCAAGAAAACCAACAGGGTCTTAATTTCTTTAGTACCTGCTCATGTTCTTTGATTTTCCAAGCAAAAGAAAATGAGTCCATAATTTCTCTGACAGGAGAAGCTGGAAGCAAGACATGTTGGTGATAATACAGTTAACAACAACAACAACAACAATAATAATAAAGAATCAGCACAGGAAAATTTCCGCAGTGGTTGGAAACAAACTCCAGAGAAAGAGAAATATCACTCAAAGTTCTGGACTAAGTTTAGACATCAATGCTGGAGAGAATGAGGAAAGATTAAGGATGTTTTTGTATGACGTCCTGGAGGAGAGAGAGTAGATAATAAACAAGAGTTTGGCAAAGGAGAAGCTACAGACGTGAACGCAGATGAGCAGGAATGAAGAAATTACCCATGTGGGTCTTCAGAAATGAGAACAGTAACAAGGGAAATAATTTAACAGTTAGTATTATAATGAAAAAGCTTTGATGGAAGAAGTCAGAAGAACAGAGACAGCAGGGAAAGAGTTGTTGATGGAAGGGATTGGTAAGAGACCTGGTTTGCCTTGATTTATTTATTTTTAAGTATAAGAAACATAAGCAGTCAAATAATATCCCATTATTCATCTCCTATCAGCGAGCAAATGGGAACAGATTTGTCAGCCCTTCCTCAGGCACCTGACAGGGTGTCACTGGTGTCAGTTTTTATTATTGCAGCATAAAAAAGCAAGCTTGGTGCCAACAGTGAAATGAATACCTCTAAGCAAATGCACTTCTTTTTTGCTGACATACAAAATCCTTAAGCAGATCCTGTTCCCAGAAATCATTTTCTTCTAATCTTCACCTGCCTCTCCCTTGATCCTGATTTTTCCCAGAGTAGATCTGCAGACATCCCTTCACTTTTGAAAAGCAAGAAAAAATTATTATTATTGTTGTTGTTGCTGCTGTTATTATTATTATTATTATTATTATTATTATTATTATTTTGTTTTGTGGGTCACACCGACAATGATGCTCAATACTCCTGGCTCTGTATTCAGGAATTTCTTCTGGCACTGCTTGGGGATGATATGGGATGCCATGGATCCAACCCGGGTCGGCTGAATGCAATAAAAATGCCCTACCCACTGTACTATTGCTCTGGTCCTGAGAAGCAAGAAAATTAATCTTCAACCAGTCCGGAAAATTTTCAAGGATGAGTCTGTTTTGGAGGGCCTCTCAAACTTGTCAGTTCCCCCTCAGTCTAACACATTACGTGTGTGTGTGTGTGTGTGTGTGTGTGTGTGTGTGTGTGGTGGGGGAACATACTAGGCAGTACTCAGGGCTTACTCCTGGCTCTGCTCAGGGATCACTCCTGGCAGTATTTGGGGGACCATATAAGGCGTCAGGAGATTGAACAGGGTTGATCAATTGCCACTGCACTACTTATCCAGCTGGAATACATTGCTTTATCTGCTCTGACTATAGAGATACTTGAGGCATACCCAAAGACTGACTTGAACAGAGAACAAAACAGTGGCATGCATGATTTGAGAAGAGTCAAAAGAACAAAATAGATATAAAACATGGAACGCTATCCAAATTGATTTTATTACATCAATATACACTTTTTAGAGTGCATCTCTATTTTGTAAAAACTTATAAACTAGCAAAAAGGTAAATAATCCAGTACAAACAATACTATTAAAAAGACTCAAGCAATGAACCTTCACTTTGGGAGAAAAACTATTGTCACTGGCAAGATCTAGGGAAGTGCTCTTGGAGGGGAAGATTTAATATTTGAGTTTAAGGGAAGGATAAAACCTCAACAGGTCAAAGAGGAAAGGGATGGTGCTACAGGACAAATGGCGTGTGCAAGAATTAAGAGACAGATGAGCAGAGAATATATCAGGAAGTGCAGGGAGACCCATGAGGTCACTGGTATTCTGAGGTCGTTGTAATAGTTATAGATATAAATATTGGTACTGTCACTATGGAGATATTAAGCTCAAAGAGAGTTTGGACAGTAGAGTAGGTAGGGGCTTGCCTTGTACACAACCTGGCAGGGGTTGATCCCCGGCATTGCATATGGTCCCCTGAGTCCCACCAGGAGTGATCCCGGAGTACAGAGTCAGGGAGTACCCCTGAGCACTGCTAGGTGTGCCCCTCCCCCAAAAAAAAATAAGTTAAAAAAATAAAAAGAGAGTTTGGATTTATCCTATGTAAAATGGAGAACCAGAGAATCAAGGTACACCATTCCAGATTTCTGACTCAATTTCTGAAGTTTGAGAGGAAAGAAATAAAGTTATTAGAAGGAAAATGGGTATCACGGGACTTCACAATGGCAGTCCATCAAGTTCATCAACTCAAGCTCCTATGCCTCCATTCAATTCCACTGGGAATGAAGACCTGAGACCAGGAAGGGTGTAAACTTTTTGGAAATTCTGTGACAGAAAGGATTCTTTCATCCACCAACAAAAGGGATGGCAGTGATTTTGTTTTCAGTAAGGAGACATATTTAGATCATCAGACAAAATCCTATGAGAAACACAGGCAGACAGTAGCACTATGAAATTAGTATAAATAAGGTCATGTTGAGGTATTACAGAATAATAGAGCCCAAAGGACCTGGGAGGCCAATTAATACGGGGTTCTGGTGGAGGAAGCTTTCAGATGAGGTTCACAAAGAGAAAAGGGACAGGGTTAAACAGGGTGGACAGAGGAAGAGTACCTAAAGTTGGGGGAGGTGGGAACTATTTGGAGACAAGTACCAGCAAGCACATATGGTAAGTGTCGTATGTGGGAGACAGAGAACAAACGAACTCAGCTGAAATGGTGTGTCTGTAACAAGAGCCACAAAGCATCCAGTTCCTAGGTAGACCAGCTTCTAGCACAAAAATCTGGGTCAACATGAGACACTAGCCCTGGCCTCTCCACAGAGAGAAGGGTGTTTCAAACTCAGTTTCCCCTCATGCACTCATGGTGCGCTAGCGTTGCATTCCTAGTTATTCTGAACATTGACATCCTTCTGTATGTATCTGAGTGTCCTGAATGTGATGTTCTCTATTGTGCTGAGAATAAAAAGGAAGGACAGGGCATGAAATAATATTTTATTTTATATGTAAAATAAAATTATACTGAAGAACTAAGTTCTGCTTGGTTTAAACTTATCTTTTAGGAGTCCACTTCTCAGCCTCCTCTTTCTCTGTCCACTCCGGACATCCCTCTGGGAATGCTGAATTCTATCGATGCCAGGCAAAGGAGTGGTTATATGTGAAGAAGGTGTTATTAGAGAATGACTTCAGAAGGCTGATATGTTTGGGGTTTGTGATGTCTCATAAACCAGCCTCTCTGGGTTAAGGCACAACATTCTTATTTCGAATCCCATTCTATTCTTACATGCAACTGTCCACAATGAAATGCCCCTAAAAAGCCTGGATGCTAGAGTAGAAATTATTCGTTAGTTGTTCCGAGCAACCCATGAAGCCATGCTGACAGTAAACCATAAAGGAAAAATTGAGTTCAGTTTTCTGAGTAGAACAAAATCTTCATACAGTTCCGTAGCAATTAAGACTCTGGGAACCAAGGTGTCCTTGAAACCCAGCTGGGAACCTTCTCTCATGGTGTCTCTAAACTGTAGGTTCCACCATAGAAGACAGTAAAAAGGAAGAGTGCCCCACACCCTTCTTTAGAAAAAAAAGTACATTTTTGGATGGTTTGGAGGCATCAAAATGGTAAGCAATTTTAGGGTACAATTAAGACCTGGCTGCTCAACCCTACAATAAATTACCATCAAAGGCACTCACACGTCAATAGGGAAAAAAAAAACACATGTGCTTGCAAGACGATGTGTGTTTGATGCTCATAAAAAAGATAAAAATATAGGTCATCATCATGTAACGAGCTTGTAGGTGTTAGGACGTGTGCAGTTGGGGGAGCAGGGGGAGAGAAAATTAAGAGGGATCAGCAAACCAAAAAAGGAGTTGGAAATCAAATGCTTGTCCCATGTTTCTCCCTTAGGTCAAAGAGCAGATGGGCTCTGGTGGAGGGGCACTGCACGAGGACCACTCCCCATTTTTAATTTCTTAGGACATCCCCTTCTCTGTTGCCCCCAGCTGGATTTCCGACATATTAATCACCTCCCTCATTTTGAAATCAGCCGGTCAGGCTATTATTCAAGCATTGTTAATGACACCATGGGCCAAGGTATCAATTAGGCAAGTTGGGATAAGAAGAGCAGAGACTACGGCTGTCCGCAGAGCAGAAGGCAAGTCTGTGTTGGTGTAGGTAACCCACGTGACAGCAAGGACTTCGAACTCTCATTCTATTTCTCTTGGAGGCAACTGTCAACTGAATTCTTCAGACAAGACGAGCAAAAACAAAACAAAACCAACAACAAAACCTTAGGCAAAAATGCTGCTTTATAACTATTTCCAACCTTACTCCTTCAATGGATGCCTAACTGGGCTTCATCAGAGCATCCAAGATATGTAAGCAAAGGACCACAGTTAACCTGCTCTGGGCAGAGTTGTTCCTGTGAGCTGTTTCTGTGCTTGTAGCAGCCTGGTAGCCGGTATTGCTTTGCTTTCCCAACCATTTCCTGCAGACCACTTTGGGTGAAATTTCTTCCTTAAAACATCCATGTTCTGAACTTCCTCATAAGATGTAACTCATCATTTTCCTATCTGAAGAGCTTTATTTCTTCTTTTAAATAGTCTTTCAAAAGACAAAAAGAAGCAAAATATATAAATAAAGTCTTCCCATTTGCTAATTTTTAGAAATCATTTAAGTTCAAGAAGCAAATGTTGTCTTCCGCCTCAGATAAGTGTTTCTAAACGATTAGAACCACTTCTTCCCCATTATTTTTACCTCTCACACATTTACCCAAACTCCTTTAAGACAGGATCTATTCTTTTAAAAAATGGGAGTGACAAGTACTTGGGTCACTGAAATTTGGATTCTAGGAAAACGAAGAAAAACAAGAGTAGAATGAAAACTGCAGTCACAGAGCAGTCAGTCCAGTCATCAAGACATCCAGCATCCTTCCCATGATCCGGGAGGAGGCTTCACTCTGTTTGAGTCATTCTCTAGATTTTTCTTACCTTCCTACTCTCCAGATAGATAAAGTTCTCTCTTTCCACCAATTACTGACATCTTCAGGTGGATATGGACACCTAGAGGAGAGGAGCCCATCCAAAGAAAGCGACTGGACCAGTTCAGGTCCAAATATAACAACTAAAATGAAGGTCTTTGTATAAATATTCACATTTATAGTCTTGTATATGCAGTTCTTACCTTTTTCAATTGAAGAATGAATACATTTCCAAAAGACTTAACAACTTGTATTACCGTTTGTTCTATATCTTTTGCATTCCTTGAATATTACTGTTCCCTAAACGCCAAAGCACTAAATTATAGTAGCTAGTAGAAAATAAACAAACTTTCAAAATGGGAGTTGCCATGAAATTTTACAATGGAGAAGTTATTTTTTCAGTTCACTTGTAGGTTTCCTAAGGGCAGGTACAGCGGTGTAATTTTCTTTTTAAAATAAAGTTTTGTTGATATATAATTCATAGACAATATGATTCACCTATTTCAACTATACAGTTCAATAGTTTTTAATATAGACACAGGGTTATGCAACCATCATCACAACCAATTTTAGAATATTTTCATTACCACCAAGGGAAATTCACACTAGCTTCATTCCCTGCTCCTTGCTCTCCCTTACCAAAACCTGTAACTTTAGGTAATCTAGATATATTCTCTGATTTTATAGATGTACCTACTCCTAAGACTTCTTGTAAATGGAATTATATGATAGGTGGTCTTTGTCACTGGCTTCTTTCATTTATCATAATATTTACAAGCTTCATTCACATTGTAGCATGTGGATACCTCATTTCTTTTTTTTATTATCAAATAATATTTCATTATAAGGATAACTAACATTTTAATTATTCAGTTGATGGACACATGGGTTCTTTCCACTATTCAACTGTTAAAAAATAATGCCACTATAACAATTCATAAACAAGTTTTTATATGAACATATTTTTTCCTGAATATATACTTAAAAGCAGAATTGCTGGTCCTATGGTAACTACAGGATTAACATTTTGAGAAACTTACAGACTATTTTTCCAAGCAGCTGAATTATTTTATAGTCTCATAGCACTGTATGTGGATTTCAATTTTCCAATCCTTACCAACACTTATTAAATTATTAATGTTATCTGTAGCCTTCTTAGTCACTTTGATTTAAATTTACTTAATAACTAATGCACACATCTAACAGTGCTGATGGTTTACTCCTGGCTCTGTGCTCAGGGATCACTCCCAGCAGGATTCAGAGGACCTATGGGACACCAGGGATCGAATCTGAATTGGTCATGTGCAAGGCAAGTGCCCTACCCACTGTCTCCAGCCCTCTATTCCAAGATTTGCTTTGTTTTGTTTTTTTTTATTTTTGGATCACACCTGGTAATGCTCAGGGGTTACCCCTGCTCTGTACTCAGGAATCACTCCTAGTGGTGCTCAGGGACTGCATGGGATGAGAGGAACTGAACCTGGGCCAGTCACATGCAAGGCAAGGGCCTCATGTGTCCTCCTGGACTATCTCTCTGGTCCATCTTTTCCAAGATTTTCTGGTCCTCTGAGTTTCTAGATTAATTTTAGAATGAAGTTGTCAATTCTGGACAACTCAGGTGGAATTTTGGTAGAAAATGTATTACACCTGTAGATCAGGGGGAATAATTAACATGAATGTGAAAAATTTTATATTTATTCAGATTTTCTTTTTTTCACCAGTGTTTCATAGTTTTTTGGAGTACAAGGTTTTTTTTCTATTTTGTTAACTTTCTTCCTAAGTATTTTTTCTCATTCTAAATTTGTTTTCTTAGAATTACTTTTATAAATTTACACTTAAGTCTTTCATTTCAAGTACTATAGCTTCCTTTTAAACTCTATAGGAGAAAGTATAGCTATTTGTAGAGCACCTCTGTGTAAAGTGCTCTGGGGAGGCAGAAGGGAATATAGAGTCCAAGCTCCTAAACACAAGGAACTTACTGTCCTGTTGACTAGAACAATGTTTTACACAAATTTTACCTGAAAAAAATTTCCAAAACTCTTTGAAATACTTCGTTTTACTTGGTCCTGCTAACACCATTCATCTGCTTATTATAGAATTTATGGGTGACTTTGTTATTTAAGCACCATATTATAGGTAGTGGGAGAGAAAATCAAACACAGTTCCTGCTGTCATGAATATTACTGCCTGGTTTGGAAGACAGGCATTAATCAAAATAAATTGCAAATTATGATAAGAATTACGAAGCACACCAATAAGTAGGGCAGGAATGATTATATCCATTTTTCAGAGGGCAAAGGTCAACAAGAGTCTAGATTAGAGACAAAGAGCAACAAATGAAACGAGAAGAGTTTGGTTCTTCCGCTCTAACACGGAGTTTAATTAGACCGAAAACATTGGGTTTTTATTTCTTCAGCCATCTGAGATAAGGAAAAGGAAGGAGCAACGATTGTGCAAGTCTTTTCATTCCAACCTAGTAAGAGCACTTTAGCCACGAGCCTTGCTTTCTGCATGACTCACGCAGAGAAGCAAGCGCCTTCCCCCAGCCTGCCTGCCGCCCAGTGCTTTAAGCTCTGCAGGGTTTTCGCCTCTTTTCAGCACTGGCAAAACTAAGCCAAATCAGTAATATTATTTCAGTCTCTCCAGGTTCTAATCTCCTCTGGACTAGTCAACCTGCCCACAGTTTTGCAAACAACACCCAAAGTCTGAAGTTATAATATATTCCTGAATAATTTAAAATACTTTTTTTTTTTTTGGGTCACACCTGGCAATGCTCAGGGGTTACTCCTAGCTCTGCACTCAGGAATTACTCCTGGCAGTGCTCAGGGGACCGTATGGGATGCCAGAGATGGAACCTGGGTCAGCAGCATGCAAGGCAAACCGCCTCCCTGCCGTGCTATCACTCCAGCTCTTAAAAATATTTTTTAGAAGTTTCACAGAAAGTTGAGAAAGGTCAGGATTATAGAGAATCGACAGATGTTTTGTGAGTGAATTCCAGAAAGAAATTGAGCTTTTACT
>JAJIBD010039197.1:0-17393 GCA_021461705.1 Cryptotis parvus | reverse complement strand
TGATTGTCTGAATAGTGCTGTGTGTGGTCCAGGCAAGCCACACACATGTACACGCTGCACATACACACACACACACACACACACACACACACACACACACACCACTCCATGTGGTGGTAACCTCTTTGTAGAAATAGATAAGAAATGAAAATACACTTGATTTAACCTGTTGTATCCTAGAAATAGCCTACTTCACATGGGGATTATTGTATGTGATAACTTTCTAAAAACACACAGAAAACTGGTAATATTTTGTTTGCTGAACAGCAAAAGGAATTCCTCTACCTTTTTTCACTCTTGGCTTAAAGTTACTGTAGACCTGATGTCTATAGATATTTTTCTTCTATGTTTAATCTGCAAGTAGAGTGAGATAATCACAAGTGGTACTGTCTCCTCACAAGTTAGGAAAGAAAGGGAAAAGGTGACCTTATATCACAATCTTAGATTTATAGGAAGTTGCTCAAGGTTCTTTACAAATTAGTGGAGAAGACAAGTGTCGTTCGTAAGCATTCTCTGGTTTCCTGGACTTCAGCTGTTTGAACAGTTTGGGTTTATTTGCCAACTGCTTTGACCAGCGCCTCTGCTGTAGCTGCCAGTCAGATGGTCACAGCCTCTGTCCCTGGAGTCACAGCCATGCTTGAGGGCCAGTGTCAGGCAGCAACTGGGCCCTTGTAATTGTGTTTGTGAAATGGAAACTTGGCTGTTGCCATCTTTCTTGTCATGATGAGGTAACAGGAAAAGATAGGCATTAATTAGTCTGACAGAAGAGAGGACTGTTGAATGACAGGCCTTGCTAGCGTGGGAGCTCTGCTGTTCAATTCACTTACAGTTTAATCTATTTACTTGTTCTTAAGCCAGGGTTCATGCTAATGAGATCTCTCTTCTGTGTAAACAATAATGGACGGTGTGGCAGTGACAAGAGTCATTTTGACTCTAAATCAGCAACTTCTGAAGCATTACTGTAGTCTCTGCTGTGATTTTCAATGTTATCTAGATTGGATACAGCTCCTCTTTTATACCCACTGGTCCCAGCGTGGGACAGTTAGAATTTACCAGGAGACTGCCACCCTGGCTACGTTGAGTCTATCGTTTAAGGTTAAAGGAAGGTTCATGCTAGCTTTGTGCTCAGGGATTTCTCCTGGAGGAGCTAGGCGGGAGAACCATACAGGATGCTGGGGAGTCAAACCTGGGTGCCACTTGCAGGGAAAGCACCTTATCCACTTATTAGCTCTCTGGCTGATTTAGCATTTTAAAAAAAATATTTGCCATGTTATTAGTATTTGTTTTATGTAACTAAATAATACTTGACTATGAAGATTTTTATTGACCCATTTTTTAGTGGTAGACATTGTTTTCTCTCCTTGACTATTCAGATTAATGCTGTGGATAGTTGTGTGCAGAGTTTTGTATGAATGTATGTTTTTTAATTCTCTTGGAGTGAAATTGTTGGTCCCTATTCTGTGTGTAACCTTTAGAGTTTTCTGGACTCTTCCGCACGGGCTGCGTCATTCTACATTGTCACCAGCGCACGAGGATCTCACTGTCCCTCCTTTTTTTGGCCCATCCTTGTTACTGCCTGTTCCTTGGATGATAATGATCCTCTTTTTTTTTTACTATCATTATGGTTTTTGATTTGTATTTGCTCAGTGCTAATGATGGTGAGCATTTTTTCTTATGAGTAATGGCAGCAATTATATTGAAAGGTCTCTTCTTGGGACTATAGCAATAGCACAGCAGGTAAGGCATTTGCCTTGCATGCGGCCGACCTGGGTTCGATCCCGGCATCCCATATGGTTCCCTGAGCACCGCCAGGAGTAATTCCCTGAGCGAAGAGCCAAGAATAACCTCTAAGTATCACTGAGTGTGACTCCAAAAGCAAAATAAATAAATGTGAAAAAGAGCCTCTTATCCCTTAAACCTTAAAAAAATAATAATAAAGTTCTTTTCTTCCAGGCAGTTTCCTTTTTAAAGTTTATTCAGAAGATGACAAGTAGACACTGGTGTGCTGTCCCTGTTCTGTTCATATCTAAGGCTTTGGCAGGTGTCCCAAGATGTAAAGCTCTGGGTCTCGAAGGGCTTCTTGCACTCAGGTAATTTGCTATGTTCTGTTTACGCACAGTTAGTTGCTGTAACTTCCTATTGGTAAATTTTACTCAGCCCTGCTCTGTGAGTGGTTTTGATTAAGATTGGTATTGAAGTTTTTGAACTCTTAATCTTATGTAAGAAAAAAGTGAATTAAAATAATCTGTTGCTGTTTCTCATGGTGATTCAATAACAAAATAATTTTTAAAAAATAATCTATTCATTAGTTCAGCTTGTTTTCTTTTTTGAATTACTGATTTGAATTTAAATTGTAGTATTAGTATTGGGTTTTGACCGCTTTAAAGTAGTGCCAGTTATTAGTTTTTACATTGTTATGTAGAAGATGGAGATAACATATCAAACGGTAATACTGATTAAAGAATGTTTTTAAAGTATTGCTTACAATTCATCTGTTGTCTTGTTACTATGTGGGGGAGGCTGGGGGCCTCCGTGCAGTGCTCGGGGATCCAGGCCCCTCTCCCAGTAATACTTGGTCATCAGGGCTGGTGGTTCAATGCCCAAGGATGTGAAACTACCCAGGCCCTGCAGTACTGGAGACCACATAGCCTCATTTTGAAAAGAAACTGATTTTATATTATAATTGAGCTCTAGTAGAGGCATTAGTGGAAGGTAGTAGCTTTGAAATTCTATTGCCAGGGGCTGAAGAGATTGTATAGGATGTGAGACACTTGTCTTGCATGTGGCCCTAACCCTGGTTCTGTTCCCAGCCCCACATGGTCTCCTAAGCACACCATCTGCTGTGGAGCATGGCCCATACATCCCATCCCTCCACCCTGGAAAAAAAAAGAAAAGCAATCCACATTCTACTGAACTGACCGTGACTGTATGTTATAAATCATAACACTGTGGATAACAGCAAAGTTGCTAGAGCTTGGCCACATGGGATCTTGTTTTGTTTTCTCTGTCAGGGATGTTCTTCAGTGTACCATGATCACACATCAGATCCTGCTGAGAGGGGCAGCTCAGTGCTCTCTTCTTCAGGCAGCTATGAACTTGGTTGACGTGGTAGGTTTTACTCCAGCTCCTTCACTTCACGTGTCTAACCTCAGGGGTGGGCTGGGGGCTGGAGTCAAAGAGCACCACCTGTACTTGGAGACTCAGCTGGGAGGGTTGGTGTGGGCTGGCGTCTGGGCTGGACGGATGAGAGTCGCCCACCGTGCCTGAAGCATTTTGATGAAAATGTGGTTGATTTGGAGGCTTAGTAGGGCTCTGCAGTGACTCCTGACCAGATCCTAACAGAAACTAGGTGACAAGTCTAATGGCTGTCTCTCATGCACAGCGTTTCACACAGGTTGCCTTAGCGCCTTGCTGGAAACATTCGGCACATCCTGAGTGATTTTACTGGAGGATTCTGGAAGAGTTTGCTGTATTTCCTCTGTGCTTGTTGGCATTTCTTTCTGAAAATTAATGTTCAGAGAGCATATATTATCTTTATTAAGTATTTTTTATTTTTACAAAGTCCAAATAATATTACTGCTTAGAAAAGGGTCTGTAGGCATTTTCTGTGAAGGGTCACGTAAGTGTGTATTTTAGGCCTGGACTCGGTGAGTGGCCACTGTCTAAGGGGAGTGGCTTCGCCTCCACACTCCACACCTCGTTTTCTTTTAACCGATAGAATCCTGTTTTAAACAGTTTACTAGTTTGCTTTTACAAAGATTTTATTCGATTTAAAATAAAGAGAGCGAGGGCTTTACTAGCAGGTTTTTTTTTTTGGCGGCGTATATACCAGCCTGGGTTCGATTCCCGGCATCCCATATGGTCCCCGAGCACCGCCAGGAGTAATTCCTGAGTGCAGAGCCAGGAGAAACCCTGAGCATTGCCGGGTGTGACCCAAAAAGCAAAAAAAAAAAAAAAATGTAAAAATGAATTAAAACTGTTTGTTTGCCTCCAGGAGAAAGTGTCTCTTTCTGATGTTTCAACTTTTCTCATGTCTCTGAGACAAGAGGAGTCCTTAGCACGAGGGACGTCGTTGTGGACAGAGGTGAGAGGAAAGAGTTTGATGTGATGATATAGTCCCTGGAAACTTGTGAAAAAATTGCATCTAGTTGAATATTACTAGTTATGTAAAAAAAATGATGACTTTGTTATTTCTAATAGAAAATTTAAATGTTGTATATTTGCTATGATTGGGCCTAATGAAAAGAACTAAGATTCTTATGGAGAAATGGGAGATGGAAATATTTGGAATAGAGAGAGACGTATAGGAGAGACGATAGCACTAGCGGGCAGATCTCTGGGTCAGAGGTGTTGGGAATAATGGTGAAGTTAGGCACACAAGCAGTAACTCAAACCTCCTCTTTGCCATTTTTCTGATTGGTTAGTTTTCGTCTAACCAATGAGTTGCTCAAACCTTACATTTTGATGATTTGTAGTTCTGATTGTATGCTTTTAATTCGTCCCCCAATCCTAAATACTTTCATTGCTCCAGAGGAAACGTCATTAATTCTGCTCACGCTGTGGTGAGTCCTTGTTGCTAACTTGGGTCGCTGTTGCTGCCTCATCCCTCCACCAGGGCCTTCAGATCCTGTGATGGTCCCACGGTGCTGTTCTCTGGGGGCCCTTCATGGTTGCATTCCTCTCCATTTTTTTTATTCCTTCTGTTGTAAAGTCTTAGAGTTATCAAGACTTTACAAGACCTTATCAAGACCTTTACAAGACTTTATGAAGTAGGTCTTACTCAATTATGTACCTAGTTGAATTTAGTCTGTTTCCTTTTTTTTTTTCTTTTTTTTTTGGGAGGATCACACCCAGCAATGCTCAGGAGTTTCTCCTGGCTCTGCACTCAGGAATTACGCCTGACAGTGCTCAGGGGACCATATGGGATGCCGGGATCGAACCCGGGCCGGCACGGGCCAGCCGAGTGCAAGGCAAACGCCCTACCTGCTGGGCTATCGCTCCAGCCCCCATAGTCTGTGTTCTTTAAAGTTGTTTTTTTTTATTTTTGAGGACAGGAACTTTTTGTTCCTATAGTAGTTTAAAAGGTCACCAAAATTAAGGCTATGGTTATTTCTTTAGAGGGCAGTCTGGCTGTACCTGTTTCTGTGTAAAGAGGGGAATGAGAAATCAGCTTGAACTGAATTAAAAAAAAATTAGAATTTCATATTTTTTGATTATATGTTTACTTATGTGGAATCTGAAAAATATAGAATAGTTAATAGAAAATAAAATAACTTGTAATGCCTACTATTAAATTAAATCATCAGATTTGTACTTAATTCTTATTTTTAAAAATGTGCGTGTCCTCATTATATTTTTATATTTAAAATGATTAACATATTTATGAGTAGAATAAAGATTTTACTCTTTTGAATTTTATCTTTACATGATTTTGAGTGTTTTGCTAAATCTTCAGTGTGTGATTTTAAAAAATTTGAATTTGATCAGTTTAAATATTTTAGAAGCTTATTAGTCCCTTTTCTTGGATTGTACTTCAAATCTTTTATTTCATCCATAAATATTTAAGTATGTAATTTTTTAGTATCTTTCAGTAGATAAAAACTTTAAATGACCTAAAAATATAGACTCATACCACACCTAAAAATGTTAAGTTTTTTATTTCAATATGTAGTGCCTGAATTTCTTCAGCTCTCTCCATGGACATTATTTTTTTGGTGTTTAGGCCCCACCTGGCTGTGCTCAGGGCACACGGTAGGTGTTTAGGCTACGCTTGACTGCTAAGGCACTTGCCTTGTATGTGGCAGACCTAGGTTCAATCCCTGGTAGTACTGATGGTTCCCTGAGCCCACCAGGCATGAGCCCAGACCTCAGTTCTGGGGTGTGGCTCCAAAACCAAATAAACAAATTTATTTGTTGAGTTTCTATATTCACTATCACTATCCTATCACTATCCTCCCGTTGATCATCTATTTGCTAGAGCGGGCACCAGTAATATCTCCATATGTCCTGTCTCATGCTAGTAGAGCCCAAGGGCATCTGCTTGCTCCAGGAACATAAAGAGCCTCAAATCATTATATTAGGTCATGGGAATGAACTAATATAATTGTTGCTGGTATTTGGCATATCAAATACAACACGGGTAGCGTGCCAGGCTTGCCGTGCAGGTGGTATACCCTTGTAATCACCTCTAAATATAGCATTTATAGATGAACCACGTGGCAGCAAGTGGCCGTGCGAGACAGACTGTGATAGGAGGTTGCTGGGTGGAGTTCTGATGAGAGGGGAAGTCTGGATGTGGAAAATGGCTGCCCGATGGAGTGGGGGGTTATCTGGCTTGTTGTGCGGCTCTGCTGGGGTGGCGGGCCAGGGCTAGAACCCACCATGTCTCCCGGGCCTCATGAGCGGCTGGGCACAGGGAGAGCCAGTAGTAGCTCTGCCCCATGTCTGTAAGTCTCTGGATCAGTGTACCTGGGCCGGATTGAAAAAATACTGCTGCAGGTGGGTATCCATGATCCGGGCTGTGATAGACTGTAACTGGGTAGAGTTCTGATGAGAGGGGGAAGTCTGGATGTGGAAAATGGCTGCCCGATGGAGTGGGGATCATCTGACTTATTGTGTGGCTCTGCTAGGGGTGGCGGGCCAGGGCTGGAACCCGCCATCCCTCCCAGGCACCTCGTGAGCAGCTGGGCACAGGGAGAGCAAGTAGCAGCTCTGCCCCATGTCTATAAGTCTCTGGATCAGCATACCTGGGATGGATTGAAAAAAACTGCTGCAGGGTGGGTGTCAATGATCCGGGCAGTGAGACTTACAGACATGGGGCAGAGCTGCTACTTGCTCTCCCTGTGCCCAGCCAGCCGCTCACAAGGGCGCCTGGGAGGGATGGCGGGTTCTAGCCCTGGCCCGCCACCCCAGCAGAGCCGCACAAAAAGCCAGATGACCCCCTCTCCATCGGGCTGCCATTTTCCACATCCAGACTTCCCTCATCAGAACTCCATCCAGCGACAGCCTATCACAGCCTGGAGTTTTCATATTAAGAGAAAAAAATTGTGGCCAGAGAGATAGCACATCAGGTAGGGCATTTGCCTTGCATGCTGCCGACCCAGATTTGATCCCCAGCATCCCATAAGGTCCCCTGAACATTGGCAGGAGTAATTCCTGAGTGCAGAGCAGGGTTAATCCCTGAGCATCACCAGTTGTGACCCCAAAAGAAAAATAAATAAATAAATAAATTTAAAAATAGAGCTTCAGAATAAAATTGTCATTAGTTGTGATCAGAGTATGAAGTTCTGACTTAATTTTACAAATAAAAGCTATTGGATAAGCTCTAGGGCAGTATTTCTTTTTTCTGTTTTTTGTTTTTTTATTTTCTTTTTTGGGTCACACCCTATGATGCTCAGGGCACCATATGGGATGCTGGGGATTGAACCTGGGTCGACCGCATGCAAGGCAATCGCCTACCTGCTGTGCTATCTCTCCGGCTCCCAGTATTTCTTATTTAAATTGTTTTAAAGATGCATGTGTGACGAACTTCTGAGTAGAAACTTTAATTAGAACATGTTTCAAATTCTACATTCTCCTAAAAATATCCTTACTTTAAAAAGCATATGAAGTTGGTATTTCTTTTAAGGTGATAGTTTTACTTAATGTGCTACTGTTGTAATGAAGATGTCATTTAGAATACCTTGTCAAAAGTAATTGTGTAAAATGTCACTGTCTGTATCACTGTCTTCCCATTCATCATCGATTTGCTCGAGTGGGCCCCCAGTAACATCTCCATATGTCCTGTCTCATGTTAGTAGAGCCCAAGGCATCTGCTTGCTCCAGGAACATAAAGAGCCTCAATCCATTCCAGAATGAGGCCTATAATTGTTACTGGTATTTGGCATATCAAATACAACACGGGTAGCTTGCCAGGCTCTGCCGTGCAGGTAGCATACCTCTTGTAGGCATCTCTAAGTCCAGCATTTATTGATGAACGCCGCCGCCGGGAACCGGGCGCTGATAGGCCTGGTCTGCTGGGTGGAGGTCTAACGAGAGAAGACCGGATGTGGAAAATGGAGGCCCTCATGGAGTGGGAGGTTGTCTGGCTTGTTGCAAGGCTCTGCTGGGATGGTGGGCCAGGCCTAGAACCCACCATCCCTCCCGAGCGCCTCGTGAGCGGCTGGTCACAGGGAGAGCCAGTAGCAGCTCTGCCCCATGTCTGCGAGTCTCTGGGTGACTATATTTATTTAAATATTATATTATTTATAATATTTAAATAAATATTAAATATTTATTTATTTAATAAATATGACAGTAAAATGTCATATTTATTAAAAGTATATTTTGATAGAAGTATTATCTGTTGATAACTAGGTGACCAGGTCTTTTTAAAAATTTTTTTTGAGGCACCATGATTTGCGGGACTATCAATGATTGATTTTCATGGCTGAACCATTCCGCCAACCACCAGTGTTCCCTTCTTTCTACTATTATCTTACTGCCCCCTGTCTCCAATTGTTGGAAGTTAATAAATTCTGGAGAGACATTGGAAACCATACATCTGTATGTATTTTTTCATATAAACCTACATAGATCTGTACGCAGTTTTTTTTTCTTTACTATCTACGCAGTGGAACAGTGACAACAATAAATTTTTGTGGAGTTCACTTCAGTTTATTGTGGAAGAAATAAATTGGTCTAGGGAAATTAGGAATCCTTTGTTCAGTTTGGCTTTTAAAATAACACTGTGATTGTTTTTGTTTTCAGCTCTGTGATTGGTTACATGTTAATGAAAGCGGTTTTAGGCGGGCTTCATCTTGTAGCTTCTCTGGACTTCATGAGACATCCTATTTAAATGCTCATGTAAAGAGCCTAGTTCAAGAGTATATCAAGACACCTGCTTGGGAAAGTAAGTGAGATATTTTTATGAATTCATGTAAGCAAAATGCATCAGAATAACTTCTAACTAGTGTTAATGGACAAGATAAAGACTTAATGCCAATTCATGTTAGACTTGTATTTCAGCCAAGTAATATGAATAGCAATGTGAAATCTGTTTTTAAATTGTGCGTTATCTGTTTTATGGTCTTATTTTAAGTTTTAAGAAAACAAAAAGATACTGGAATAAGAATTAGACACAGATAATTGCAGGTTAAATAATGGAAGTTTATGGATTTCTATAGTGGAAAATTTGTAGAAAAGTATTCATTTTCTGTTTGTTTTCATTACTTTTAATGTGAACTAATTATAAAGAGTAATTTGAAAGATTTTATTTGAAAGGATGGTTTATTTTTTGTTTTTTTTATCAACTACTTAGCATAAATTGGTTTTGCAATGTTTTTGGAGAAGTGTCAAGATTGCATAAGGGAATTATCAGGTTCATTATTTAGAATTTTTTTTTACATTTCTTTTTCTTTTTCTTTTTTTTTTTTGCTTTTGGGTTACACCTGGCAATGCTCAGGAATTACTCCTGGTGGTGCTTGGCGACCACATGGGATATTGGGGATCCAACCCGGTCGGCTGCATGCAAGGCAAATGCCCTAACCACTGTATTATTGCTCCGGCCTTTTTCTTTTTTACATTTCTAATGCTTCATTAAATACAGCAATAATTTGGGTAAATTTCATCTTTGAATTTAACATGTCTTATATTTCTTAGTACTGCTGCATATTAAGTAATTTTTTATCTGTTGATTTATCTGATTATGAGATAGGTTTGACATTTACATGTAATTACCTTCCCAAAATATGTCATTTTTATCTGTTCATCCTTAGAATATTTCTCTTGTTTTTTCTTTTGTCTAGTACATTGTGCTGTTACTTGAAAGATTTTATTAAATGTATCTTTATAATTTAAAGTATATAATAGCAGATGTTATCAAGTACTCCAAATGAGATTAATAAAGAATTTAACATTTTGCTTTAAAAAATATATACTAGTGAGTGTGATTTTAAGTTTAAAACATGATTTCAGATGCATAGGAAACACTAGGTATCTTAAAAATTGTTTGACTATTAGTGATATTAGTTTAATGCCTTTATTTTTTAAAGTTTTGATTTCATTGATGCTTGGGCAGTTTTAAGCACTTGCTAATAAATTCTAAAGTATTTCTTAGTTTGAGTTTTTAAAGCTTAAAATACATTCAATAATCAGGATTATTTTTATATAAAGATAAATCTCCCAAGATGCTTTATAGTCTTTCTTTGGGGTTTTGATGTAGATTTTTTTTAAAGCACATAAAGTCCTTTCTAAGTGCCAGGCAGTGGAGATTACTGAGATAAAAAGATAAATCCACTGCTCTCAGAGAGAACATAAGTAAGGAAATTGTGAGGTAAGCAGATAGTCCTAGCACAGAGCCCTGAAAGGCTTATTTTTATCTAGATCATGTTTAGAGATCAGAAAACATTAATCATAACAGTTAACTTTTTCTCTTTCAAAACTTGTTCTATGAATGTTTCATATCTTTAATTTTCATAATAAAATTATAATAAATGAAAATGTTGAAATTAATGTGTATCCTAATAGTTATTTTTACGGTAAGTGTACAGTTATTTTATAAAAAAGTAAATTTAAGTGAGGAAAATAATTGGTTTTATTAGTTCGATTTCATAGAAGATAATCTAAACTTGCTGAAAGGATGGTTGACGGTCCCAGTTTTCATAAGGAGTGAGATTGCAGCAACGAGCACTGGGGTCAGGACACCGTGTGAGATGCCAACGCTGTTGTCTGGCCATGCTGCTTACATTTTACTGAACTTACCCTCAGCGGAAATGCCAGAATATCTTTTTTTTTCTTTTTTGGGTCACACCTGGTGATGCACAGGGGTTACTCCTGGCTCTGCGCTCAGGAATTACTCCAGGCAGTGCTCAAGGGACCATATGGGATGCCGGGGATCGAACCGGGTCGGCAGCATGCAAGGCAAACACCCTCCTGACCCTGTGCTGTCACTCCAGCCCCCAGAATTCCTTCTTGACTGATCACCTCTCCCTGCCCTTGCTTCTTCTGTAATGTCCACGCTGCATTGAGGTTCAGAGATGGTGTCCAGCACCCATCGCTTCAGTGTCCACTTCCCTCCTCTGATGTCCCGATTTTCTCTCCCACCCCGATCCTGCCCCAGTGGCAGCCACTTCTTTCCTTTTTCCTCCTTTTTAGGTACTGTTACAATAGGGGGTTCATGCGTCTCACTTGACCTCCTTTAAGACCTCGTCCAGAGTGACCCCTTCTCTGTCGTCATGGTTCCTTCCCTTCCCTATCCTCAGTGGCAAACTTCATGCTAAGAACCACTTCTCCTGTTCATACTAGGGGCCAGTTCTCCTGTTCTTCGTTTCTATTGGGCATTAATTATTCCCCTACTTTGTTTTCTTATATTCCTCAGAAGAGTGAGATCGTTCTGTGTCTGTCCCCCTCCCTCTGACTCTTTTCACTCAGTGTGGTACTCTCCAGATCCATCCTTATCAGCAAATTGCATGCCCCAGTCTTTCTTCTTACAGCTGAGTAGTATTCCATTGCTTGTATATACCATAGCGTTTTTTATCCACTCATCTGTTCTTGGGCACTTGGGTTGATTCTGGATTTTGGCTATTGTGAATAGTGTCATCTTAGCTGTATTTCTCTAGTAATTGATGCTTAGCTGTTTCCTTGAAGCATTCTTCCTGAAGGACTATTTTAATGCTATGCAAACCTTTATTATTATTTAAGCAGGAGAAGACTGCATTATGCCTGATTGGTCTGAAGCCAAGCTCATTGCTGTGATGGTCTTATTGGCAGTTGATGTGGATGGAAGGAGAACAATTGAGAATAGGTAAGTGTTTTACACTGGGTAAAACAAATCATGACTGATGAAGTGACTCCACCATAGAATGTGTGCCTTGTATACATGAAGCCCTGTATTCACTCTCTGGTACCACACTTGTGGAAAACTATTCAGCTATATGGCTCATACTCTGATAATTCAGTGCTTGACATAGAATTGGTTGCAGTTTATTAAAGGAGAGAACTAAAACATTGGAGATGTACTAATTTCATCAAAAATTAATCAAATGTAAATGCACATCACCAATTAAATATTAGTGATAAATAGGATTCACTGTATCACTGTCTTCCCATTCATCGATTTGCTCAAGCAGGCACCAGTAATATCTCCATATGCCCTGTCTCATACTAGTAGAGCTCAAGGGCATCTGATTGCTCCAGGAACATAAAGAGCCTCAAACCATTCCATCAGGTCACGGGAATGAGGTATATAATTGTTGCTGGTATTTGACATATCAAATACGACACGGGTAGCTTGCCAGGCTCTGCCATGCGGGTGGCATACTCTTATAGTCACCTCTGATCTCCAGCATGTATTGATGAACCGTGCAGCCACTTTGCGGCTGCGTGAGCCAGGCTGTAATAGGCTCTTCTGCTGGGTGGAGTTCTGACGAGAGGGAAGTCCATATGTGGAAAATGGCGGCCCTCATGGAGTGGGGTGGGGGTCGTCTGGCTTCTTGTGAGGCTCAGCTGGGGTGGCCAGCCAGGGCTAGAACCTGCCATCCCTCCCGGGTGCCTTGTGAGCGGCTGGGCACAGGGAGAGCCCGTAGCAGCTCTGAATATGATTAGAGACTTCTATTGGTCCTTAGATAAATTAAATTGTTTAGAGAGAGTGAAAAATAATAGTATGCTAATCACTTGGTTTTATCTAATAATACTAGAAGAATAAATTTTAATATTTAATACAGATTAGGTCAAGAAATTTACTAGATTTGTGTAATGTATAAGTTACAAAATAATGTAAAATAATTTCATTTTATCTTGATGACAGGAACAAATCAATTCTCAGCAGTTTAAATGTTTCCATTTAAATGTTTTCTTTAAATAGTATCCCCCAGCATCCTATATGGTCATCCAAACACTGCCAGGAGTAATTTCTGAGTGCAGAGCCAGGAATTACATAGTTCAGGAATAACCCCTGAACATTGCCAGGTGTGATTCCCCCAAAAAAAAAAAAAAACCCTAAATAAATAGACTATTTTTTATAATACATACTTATAGCATCAAAACCCTTTTCTGAAATGAATAAATCTGTTTTAGTTTTCTAGTGCTAAAGTTGGAATTGTGTTTTTAATAAAACTAATTTTTTTTTGTTGGTTTTAGTTTCATTTTCTTGAGTAGGATGTGTTTATTTTGCTCTTTTGATTTTCTTTTTTTAAATTACAGAAATAGTCTTAATAGCATCTTAATCTACAAATATGTTAAATATAGGCATTCCTTCATCCTTGCCACAGAGTTTGGTACAGTATGTTTTTCCCTGTGCTTTGTTTTCTATGAGAAAACACAGGTTGAAAAATTAGTAAGATTACTGTTGCTAAGATGTCCATAAGAATAATTTCTGATTGGGGCCGGAGCTATAGTCCAGCGAGTAGGGCGTTTGCCTTGCACGCGGCCGCCCATGCCGACCTGGGTTCTATCCCTGGCATCCCATATGGTCCCCCGAGCACCTCCAGGAGTAATTCCCTGAGTGCAGAGCCAGGAGAAACCCCTGAGCATTGCCGGGTGTGACCCAAAAAAAGCAAAAAAAAAAAAAAAAAAAAAAAAGAATAGTTTCTGATTGAATCCACTAGCTGAGCAGATCCACAGTTTATAAGTAGAAAATGTCTTTATGCTTTTGAAACACTTGATTTGAGCTTGTCTTTTTTAACGTTTAGTGCAAAGCAGAGAACACAGAATGTCTTGAGGATATTCTTAGACCCTCTGCTGGACGCCCTTACGAAGTTTGGTACAAATGCCTACATGCCCTTGCTCAAAACAGACAGATGCCTCCAGCTGCTGCTGAAGTTACTGCATACCTGCTCATTGAGAGGGTCCAGCACCCAAGATGGTGAGGAAAAATCATTCCTGTGGTTCTCGTTCTTGCTCTATTTTCTGCCTTTAGAATGAGAGGAAATCCCTGACCTTTAAAAGACTGCTTTTCCTGCTGATTTATGTCACCTGCATGACTGTCTCCCGTTTCCATCCATGTTGTAGGATTTCATCTTCTCTTTCCTTCCTTTTTTTTTTGTACCATACTTGGTTATGTTCGGGACTTATTCCTGGTTCTGTGCTCAGGGATTTTTTTTATCTTTTGGTTATTTATTGTTTGATAGATGTGTGTAAATATTTCCCATTGATAATGCCTTTCTGTTATTTTTCTTTCTCATTACAAAAGTGTATTAGTTTGATACAGCTCTATTCAGTTTCTTTTTTACCTTCTTTTCCTTTCCAGTGGAGTAGAAGTGTTGATAGAGCTTCAGAAGCCAATGTCGTGAATTGTTTTGCTATATTTTCTTTAAGCATTTTACACATTTGGGCCTTACGTCTTCATCTAATTTGAGCTAAGTTTTGTGCATGGTGTGACTTAGTGGTCACAGTTCTTTTGTGTGCAGCTGTCTGGTTCTCCCCTGCACCGTTGGCTGAAGAGAGATTCCTTCCCTCATTTCATCTCTTGGCTTCTTTGTCATAAGTTATCTATAACTGAAAGGTGTTTCTTATTTCCAGTTCCGTTCCATTGGTGTTTTCATTGTTGGGTTTGTTAGATTTTGGCCACGCCTGGCTGTGCTCAGTGCTTGCTCCTGGCTCTGTACTCAGAGGGACCATATCGGGTGCTGAGGGGTTGAGCCTGGGCAGGCTGTGTAGATGAATAACCTCCCTGCTGTATTGTCGCTCTGGCCCCCAAGCGGACATTTAAAACTCGAGAGAAGTATTTGTATGATTAGGTTCAACTTTTGTATTTAATACTGATAGGTTAGATTTAATATATACTTATGAAATATGAGTTTCTGATAGTTTTTTAATAGTAGAACCAAATATTATACACATAACCGACTTTTTTTAAAAGTATTTTTATTATGCCACTGTGAGATAATACAATTACAAAGATGTTCATATTTGGGTCTTGGTCATACTGTTCCAGCACCCATCCCTCCACCAGTGCCCATCTCCCATCACCAACGTCCCGGCTCCCACCCTCTCCCCCCAGCCCGCCTCCATGGCAGGTTCTTTATTTCTTTCCTTTCTTTCTATCTCTTTCTCTTTTCCTTCCCTTCCAGATTGTGGATCACAGAACATACATTAAAGGGTTGTCATGTGTATCACTGTATCACTGTCTTCCGTTCATCATCGATTTGCTTGAGCGGGCCCCAGTAACATCTCCATATGTCCTGTCTCATGCTAGTAGAGCCCAAGGGCATCTGCTTGCTCCAGGAACATAAAGAGCCTCAATCCATTCCGGAATGAGGTCTATAATTGTTACTGGTATTTGGCATATATATCAAATACAATACGGGTAGCTTTTTTTGCCTATATTTAATGCTCAGTTCTAGGTGGGTATTAGTACTTTCGACAGTTGTTAGCACACTGTTCCATTTTTTTGTCTTACCTAGCCTCTGACTCCCACATGACATAACCGACTTTTAATAAGAATCCCTTGAATCAGAGAGATAGGAGTTACGGCACATGCTTTACATGCAGCCCGCCCTGGTTTGAATCCCTGACTTCAGCATTTGGTCCCTTCTCCCCCTCCCTCATCTTCTCTCCCCCCATCAAGCATCCTTAGGAGTGATCCTGAGGTGAGAGCCAAGAGCAAGCCTTAAACACCACCCTGCCAAAAGAAAAAAATTTAATATCCTTCAGGGCATCAATTTGTGTTTCCTTTGTATATCTTCACTGGTTTTACAAGACTCAGTGCTTCCAAGTATAGGACCAGGTTGTGGATGTATGGAAAATAGTTGTGATATTATATATAAATATATGAAAGTGTGATATGTTATAATGCAGAATAATCAAATAACTCACCACCTAACCTAAGGCCTGATTTAATTTCTTGTCCAACTCCTTTGCCTCCTTGTTTGGTCTTTATCACTTCAGGAACTTTAAAAAATGATCTTATACCTAGGTAGGTATTTGGAATATCAAGTTTTCCTGCTTTTTTAACTTTAAGCGGCTACTTTATTGTAAGAAGTCTCTCGGAGCATTTTTGTGCTAATACGTCCGTAGATGTCATCCCGGAAGGGAACTGCTCCCATTACCATGTGGAATGCTGTCCTGTGTCCCGCCCCAAGCATCAGGTTATTTTGTGCTGAAGGATTTCTTTCATGTATCTGCGTATTCTTTTCCCTATACAGATGAAGTACTTACTGTTCTTCAGAACTTTGTCATGTCTACTTCAGAGAGTATTTCTCAGTTTATACTCAGAAGACTTACTATGAATGAATTAACTAGTGTAAGTATTGTTTGCAGTAATTTCATTGACATTTGAATAATTAAGGACTGTCAGAAATGGTATTAAAAACATTTAACTTTTCCTGTTTTTGTTTTCTGCTTTTTGGGTCACACCCGGGATGCTCAGGGGTTACTTCCTGGCTCTTTGCTCAGGAATTACTCCCTGGATGTTCGGGGACCATATGGGATGCCAGAGATCGAACCCGGGTTGGCAGCATGCAAGATAAATGCCCTACCCACTCTGCTATAAGCTTCGGCCCCTATATTTAACTTTTAATGTAATAGTCTCCTTAGAAGAGGTCTTAGTAAGTAGAAGGAATATGAACTATGGAATTTCCTAGCTCAGTTCTATGTATTGAAGGTGAGCTTGGGAAAGTTAGAGAGCTATCTGACACAGTTTCCTCATCTAAAAATGGAAATGTCACTCCAGACTTCCAGGGTTTGGGGAAGTTTTTAATAGTATAACATATTTGAAGCACTTAGCAAATTTAATATTTATTTAGTTCCAGTGTTTGGTTTGGCAGATATGGGATGGATGAGATATAGCATGAATATATATTGAAGACTCCATAGTGATTTCAAAATCAGATCAAACGGTATGTCTGAGGTAAAGTAGGTGTTGTCTATGGGCCTATCTTTGTCACATTTTTCCATATAATTTGTTCTTTATGGGACAGATAAAATTTAATAAAACTTTCACCCTTCAAGAATATTTTGAAACAACCAATACTTAGAGAAATGCCTTCACTCTTCCCTTCACCAGGGTGTGATGATGGGACATTGCATGACTAAAACCCAATCATGACTAACTACATGTTTATCTCAATGTAATTCAATTAAATATAAAAACTAGTCATTTTTATATGCTTGGAATTTATTTGGTTGGATTCTCTAGGGATACATATTGAAGCTATTAGAATCATTAAATTGGCAGAAAGGTGAGAAAGGCCACTTAATTAAATATGTCAGCTAGTTACCTGACAAGCAGATATAAAAAGAGAAGACAGATTTTTATACTCAACACTTGATAAGATAGGAAGATAAGGAAATAGAAAGGAAAAGCCCTCTGGAGTAAGGAATGTTTAGCTTTCAGACAGGTAAGTGATTATTGATACAAGTTCTACTATAATTACTGATGCAAGTTCTACTAATGCCTAAATTTCTAAGAAACATTT
>JAJIBD010039196.1:0-12818 GCA_021461705.1 Cryptotis parvus | reverse complement strand
ATATATATTTATGTCATGCAAATAAATGCAGTCATTCTATAGCTATCTCTCTCCTTCTGGCTAATTTCCACTCAACATGATCCTCTCCATGTCCTTCCATTTATAGGCAAATTTCATAACTTCATTTTTCTAACAGCTGCATAGTATTCCATTATGTAGATGTACCAAAGTTTCTTTTTCCAGTCATCAATTCTCGGGCACTCTGGTTGTTTCCAGATTCTGGCTATTGTGAATAATGCTGCTATGAACATAAAAGTAGGGATGGTGTTTCCACTGCGTGTTTTGGGCTTCCCAGGGTATATTCCCAGGAGTGGTATGACTGGGTCAAATGGGAGTTCAATTTCTGGTCTTTGGAGGAATGTCCATATAGTTTTCCAAAAGGCTGTACTAGCTCGACATTCCCACCAACAATGGATGAGAGTCCCTTTTCCCCGCATCCACGCCAGCACTTGTTGTTCTTGCTTTGGGATATGTGCCAGTCTCTGTGGTGTGAGATGATATCTCATTGTTGTTTTGATTTGCATCTCTCTGATGACTAATGATGATGAGCATTTTTTCATATGTCTTTTGGCCATTTGAACTTCTTCCTTGTCGAAGTTTCTTGTTCATTTCTTCTCCCCATTTTTTTGATGGGGTTGGCTGTTTTCTTCTTGTAAAGTTCTACCAGTGCCTGATAGATCCTGGATATTAACCCCTTATCAGATGGGTATATTTGGGTGAATATTCTTTCCCATTCTGTGGACTGTCTTTGTATCTTGGTCATTGTTTCTTTTGAGGTGCAGAAGTTTTTTAGCTTCATGTAGTCCCATATGTTAATCTTTTCTTTTAGTTGTTTTGTTAGTGGTGTTTCTTCCTGAAGATGTCTTTAGCTTCAATGTTGTGGAGGGTTTTTTCCTATATTTTTTCAGTGTACTTTATGGATTCAGGTCTGATATTGAGATCTTTAATCCATTTTGATCTGATTTTTGTGCATGGTGTTAGAGGTCCAAATTCATTTTTTTACATGTAACTGCCCAGTTTTCCCAGCACCACTTGTTGAAGAGGCTTTCCTTGCTCCATTTTGTACTTTTTGCTCCTTTATCGAAGATTAATTGTTCATGTATTTGAGGCTGGTTGTCAGGATACTCAGCTCTATTCCATAGGTCCACAGGTCTGTTTTTATTTCAATACCATGCTGTTTTAATTACCACTGCTTTGTGTAGAGTTTGATGTTGGGAAGGGGTGATGCCCCCCATCTTCTTTTTCCAAGGATTGCTTTAGCTATCCGTGGGGGTTTATTATTCCATACAAATTTCATGAGTGTTTGGTCAATTTCTTTGAAGAGTGTCATGGGTATCTTTATAGGGATGACATTGAATCTGTATAAAGCTCTAGGGAGTATTACCATTTTGACAACGTTGATTCTCCCGATCCATGCCCAGGGAATGTGTTTCCATGTCCTTGTGTCCTCTTTTATTTCTTGAAGTAGCGTTTTATAGTGCTCTTTACAGGTCCTTTACGCTCTTCATCAAACTGATTCCTAGGTATTTGATTTTCTGGGGGCACAATTGTGAATGGGATCATTTTCTTTTTTCCCTTTCTTTTTCTTTTTTTTTTGAGATACTTGGCTCTGCACTTCAGGAATTGATGTACAGGCATGCTACCCGCGGGCTATCGCCCCAGCTGGATCATTTTCTTAATATCCCTTTCTCCTTTCTTTCAGTTATTTGTATATAGGGAAAGCCACTGACTTTTTGGCTATTGATTTTGTACCCTGCCACTCTACTATAAGCCGCCTATTGTTTCTAGGCAGTTTTTGGTAGAGAGTTTAGGTTTCTCTAAGTATAATATCATGTCATCTGCGAATAGTGATAGCTTGACTTCTTTCTTGCCTATCTGGATGCCTTTAATGTCCTTTTTCTTCTCTGATTGCTATGGCAAGTACTACCAGTACTATATTGAATAAAAGTGGTGAGAGGGGGCAACCTTGTCTTTTCCCTGATCTTAGGGGAAGGCTTTCAATTTTTCCCCCATTGAGAATGATACTTGCTGTGGGCTTTTGGTAGATGGCTTTGACTATCTTGAGGAAGGTTCCTTCGATTCCCATGTTTTTGGAGGGTTTTAATCATGAACGGGTGCTGGATCTTGTCAAATGCTTTCTCTGTGTTTTATTGATAGGATCATATGGTTTTTATTTTTTCTCTTATTGATATGATGTATTATGTTGATTGACTTGGGAATGTTGAACCATCCTTGCATTCCAAGGATGAATCCTACTTGGTCATGATGTATAATCTTTTGATGAGTCTTTGGATTCTGTTTGCTAGAATTTTGTTGAAGATCTTAGCATCTGTGTTCATCAGGGAGATCGGTCTATAGTTTTCTTTGTTTGTGTTATCTCTCCCTGCTTTGGGTATCAGGGTGATATGTGCCTCATAGAAGCTGTTTGGGAGTGTTTCTGTTTCTCCTATTTCCTGGAAGAGCTTGAAAAGGACTGGGAGTAGGCTTCCTTAAAGGTTTGGTAGAATTCACTAGTGAATCCATTTGGACCTGGGCTTTTGTGTTTGGGGCAGACTTTTAATTACTGTTTCAATTTCCTCGATGGTGATAGGCTTATTCAGGTATTGGAGGTCTTCTTGTTTCAGCCGTGGGAGGTTATAGGAGTTCAGGAATTTTTCCATTTCTTCTAAGTTCTGATGTTTCATGGCATACAGACTCTCAAAATAATCTCTGATGATCTTTTGGATTTCTGTTTTTTCTGTTGTGATGTCCCCCCTTTTCATTTCTGATTCTGTTTATTTGGTTCTCTCTTTCCCTGTCTTTACAAGTCTTGCCAGCGGTTTGTCGATCTTGTTTACTTTTTCAAAGAACCAGCTCTTGGTTTCATTAATCTTTTGGATTGTTTTTTGGGTTTCCAGATCATTAATTTCCTCTCTAAGTTTTATTATTTCCTTCTTTCTGCCTGGATTGGGTTCCTTTTGTTGGTCTTTTTCTAACATTTTGAGCTGTGAAGTCAGGTTATTTATGTGGGCCCTTTCTTCTTTCCTGATGAATGCTTGCAAAGCTATATTTCCTCTTAACACTGCTTTTTGCTGTGTCCCACAAGTTATGATAGTTGGTGTCTTCATTTTCATTTGTTTCCAGGAATCTTTGGATTTCCTGTTTGGTTTCTTCTATGACCCACTGGTTGTTCAGCAGTGAGCTGTTCAGTTTCCAGGTTTTTTTTAACTCCCTTGTTTCTGTATGTGGTTAACTTCCATTTTCAGTGCACCATGGTCTGTAAAAAATAGTTGACACAATTTCTATCTTTTTATTTTATTGAGGTATGTTTTATGGCTCAGCATGTGGTCTCTCTTGGAGAATGTTCCGTGTGCACTGAGAAAAATGTGTATACAGCTTTTTGGGGATGAAAAACCCTGCATATATCAACCTGCCCTCTATCTTCCATTTCTTTCTTCAGGGCCAGTATTTCCTTGGTGAGTTTCATTCTTGTCGATCTAGAGTTGATAAAGCAGTGTTGAAGTCTGAATACTATTGTGTTGCTGTCAATGTCTTCTTTGAAGTCTATTAGCAGTTGTTTTAAGTATTTAGCTGGCCCCTCGTTGGATGCATGTATGTTTAGGAATGTAATTTCTTCCTGGTATATGCATCCCTTAATTATTAAGAAATGACCTTCACTGTCCCTTCTAAGCTTTTTTAGCCTGAGGTCTTTGTTGTCAGATACTAGTATAGCCACACCAGACTTTTTTGGAGGAATTGTTTGCATACCACTTAATCTTTTAAATTCCAACCTGTGGAAATCTGACTCCCTGATTCTTTGGTTTTTATGGAGCAGTATTTAAATGACTAGAAATCACAGCTTACTTTGTTTTGTTTAACTTATATTTAAGCAATTTTAACATTATAGTGGATTCTGCCTTATGAGGGAAATTGGGGTGATAAGAAATTGTTCTGGGGTAGAATTCAGCTGAATAGTAGATCTTGCCCTGTTCCCCAGTTCAGAAAATGTGTTAGAAAACACAGAACAGACAAACCAAGAAGCCTGACACGCTTCCCCACCCCGCCATCCCAGGGCCCTGATCCATGCTGACTCTGGAGCTCCTGCCCAGGGCCCTCTTGGAAGGAGTCTGTCTCCATTACTAAGGCCCTGTGGGGACCAGGTGAAGGAGAAAGACAGTCTGGAGGAGTGAGGCTTCTTTGGGGGGAGTAGGTTACTTGGTGTAGACATGGCAGGGGGGTAAGCCCAGGAGGCAACCAGCCAGCTTGGGCACTGTGCAGGTTACTCAGTGTAGACATGGCAGGGAGTAAACCTAGGAGACACCTAGCCAGCATGGACCCTGCTCTGTTTATTTAACAGGTGACGGGCTGCCCTAGTGACCCACTCCAGTATCTTTTGTTCTAAGGAGTAATTAATTAAAGTGAACTTCACACTTACTTCCTCTGGCCTACCTTGGCCTTCAAACAAATCCAACAGGGCCCCAGACAAGTTTGTGCTTTATCAAGGTTAAACCCTATAGGGCAGATGCCTTGGTGGCTGTCTCCTGCTGGGAGAGTGGGTGCTGGCTCATTTTCTGAAGGTATCGTCATGGGGCTACCAGACACAGAGTAAACCAGCCTCTTGCAAATCAGTGCCACTTGCTTGGTGGGATGTGAGGGAGTTCCCACATGGGGGAGTAGTGCCCCCTGGGACGGGGAGTGGGGGCCAGCATGGCTCTCCCTAGGTGCCCTGAGGCAGGCAGGCTCAGGGCCTGTAGTGGGCACCTGCGTTGGTCCCTGGCACCTGCAGCCTGTGACGTCTTGAGAATCCTGTCCCTGCTTGGGCAAGGGTCAAACCTGGTGCCCAAAACAGTCAAGTCACCTCCCTGCAGGGAAGCCGGGTGCTCCGCCTCCACATTCCTCCTCCACCGTCCTTGGGTGTTGCTGACCCAGGTTCTCATGGCTCAGTGTCTGCAATGCTCTGGGCAGCTTATGTGTAAACGCTGACCATGACTCAGAGCACAACTCTAGTCCCCTGCGTCTCCTTCCCCGAGCACCAAGATGTGTTCAGGAGCAGACAGGTGAACACTGGCTACGCTATTGGAGTTTAGTCATTTTGGTGAAGCTGGTGTGAAAGGTAGTTGAGACCCCCAGGAGCACAAGCCACAGTGGCGAGGATCAGGAACAGGCTGTATCTGCCTCTTGTCACCTGCGCATTGACTGGCTTGTGCTTGAGGGGACGCAGTGTGTTCTCAGAGTCGCCCCAGGCAAGGCCGAGCCACCCCCAGCCCCCACCCTCCAATGACAAACTTGGTTTTTCAGTTTTTCGGTTTTGAGCCACACCTGGGAGTAATCAGCTCCTGCTCCTGATTCTGTGCTCAGGGGTTGCCTCGTGCAGTGTTTCAGGGGACCATGAGGTGCCAGGGATAGACCCCAGGCGTCCTACATGCAATGCTGTGCTCCAGACTTTTTTTTTTGTGGGTCACACCCGGCGGTGCTCAGGGGTTTCTCCTGGCTCTGCACTCTAGGAATCACTCTTGGCGGTGCTCAGGGACCATATGGGATGCCGGGATCGAACCTGGGCCGGCATAGGCCGGCTGCATGAAAGGCAAACGCCCTATCTGCTGGGCTATTGCTCCGGCCCCTACTCCAGACATTTGAGCTATCTCCCTAAACCTTTTTGGAGTACAGTGTGTGCTGTAAGTGTATTTCTTTCTTTTCTATTTTTAATTTTATTTTATTGAATCACTGTGCGACGGACCATTACAAAGCTGTTCATGACTGGGTTTCAGTCATACAGTGTTCCAACACCCGTACCTCCACCAGTGCACATTTCCCAACACCAATGTGCCTCAATCCCCTGACAACCTGCCTCTAATACAGACACTTTTCTCTCTCTCTCTCTCTCTCTCTCTGCATTGTGATTTGCAATACAGACACTGAGGAATTATCATATATATATATATATATATATATATATATATATATTCCTTTACTTTCAATACTCAGTTCTAGTCTCTTATTACCATTTCCAAATATTATTGGCAAACTGGTCCCTTCTTTACCTACCCTCTGCCCTCCACATACAGCCATACTGAACTTTCGTGGAATAAAATTTGAAAGTTGAGAAAGAGGAGAGCTTTGCTGTCAGGAGATGTCCTTTTGGAAGCTTAGGTGCTGTAATCAGAGGTGCTTTAGCTCAGCTTGCCATGAAACAGGTCCATGGTAGCGAATGTGTGCACCATCACAGTGCTGTTTAACTTTTTTAAAAAAGCATGCAGGGGTCACAACCAGCGGCACTAGGGGTCAGTTTGGGTCATTCCTGGGGGGTTCAGACTGGCGTGCTCAGGGATCCCCAGGGGCTAACTCAGGGCCTTACCCATGCTCGCATGCGCTTCACCACCTGAGCCGCCTCCCTGGCCCTGGTGACAGTTCCTAAGTGGACTATAGTGTTCAGGACAGTCTCAATTTGTGCAGTCGGTTCCGCTACCTATTCCCAGGCTTTCTGTCCTCCCCAACTGAGCCTCTGCACCCAGAGAACAATAATTCTGGTTCCTCTTGCCCAGGTCGCTAGAAACCTTTACCTCTCTGTCTCTCCAGGTATTATAGACCTTGACAGGGGTGGGCTGAACAGAGAATTGACTTTGCTATCCACTTGCTAATTTACTGGTGTTGGTCACTCATCTGTTCCCATGCAATGTCGTGCTTCTGTAGGTGACGCTGTAATAATATTCCTCCACCTCCACCACCTTACTTTCCCGAGTCTTCAGCTTCAGCCAGAGCTTCAAGTCCCGGGCTAGCAGCTTGCTTCCAAGTGAAAACCCACCTTCCTACTATAGTATTTTTTAACTACAGGTAAGACTCTCGGCTTGGCTTTATTTATTTTTTTTTGGGGGGGGGAGGGAGGTGGGTGTCACACTTGGCAGTGCTCAGCGGTTAGTCCTGGCTTTGTACTCAGGAATTACTCCGGGGTGTTCAGAGGACCCTATGGGATGCCGGGATGGAACCCGGTCGGCCGCGTGCAAGGCAAACGCTTGCCCTCCCTGCTATGCTATCGCTCTGGCCCCAAACTCTCAGTTTGAAATTTAGGAGCATATGTCTCTAACCTTCCACACCCAGGCCTGCATCCAGGCCACCAGTGCTCCAAGTAGGGATGGGAGCCAGTGTCTGTCTGGCTTTTGTCATATCTCCTTTGTTGACAGTTTGCCAGACACTGCCAGAGTACTTCCCTTTCAGCACCTTCCAGGAACTGTTGGGCAATGAGTAAGGTAGAGATAAAGCAAGTGTTGGTGAGGGTTTATGTGAACCTCCTGGGGGCGCCTTGGGTTTCTAGACGGAGTGAGCCTCAAAAGGTTTCTGTTTTTGTTTTGGCAGGGGTGGGGGGGGCAGTGGTGTGGTGTGAGGTGTTGGGCCACACCCAGCAGTGTTCAAGTGCTCTTCTTGGTTCTGTGCACAAGAATCACTGCAAGTGGTGTCATGAGACCACACGCATTGCTACCAAGCAAACCAGGGTAGACCCCGTGGCGGGCAAGTGCCTTAATCCCTGTAATAGCTCCCCCAGACCTGAAACAGAAACTGTAAGACAAGAATTTCTGTGACTTGTATCTGGCTAAAGCTAAATGAATGCACAAAGAGATTATAGGGGCCGGAGTTATAGTATAGCTAAGGCACTTGTCAAGTTCGCAGCCTACCCAGGTTCAGTCAATCCCTGGCTCCTCGTATGGTTACCCAAGAATGGAGAAGTGATCCTGAGATCCAGGAGGAAGTCTGGGCCTTAGCTGGGCGCAGCCCCAAAAGTCTTCCCTAAATTGTATATATGGATGTCAAACTGATTGCAATTGAAAGTCATTAATTATCATTTTTAGTGATCTTTTTAGAAGAAGATTTTTCTTTTATTTTTTATTCCAATACCAGTCTCACCACCAGTGTGCCCTTACCACCACCAAAGACCCTAAGGCAGTTTTCTTTTTTACCTTTTATTTTGTGTGTGCATGTTTGTGGGGGAGAGTCAGACCACACCTGACTCTGCTCAACAGTTGTTCTGGGTGCCCAGGATTGACCTGGGGTTGCAGGGTGCAAGGCAAAGTGCCTTACTCCTGTTTTCCCTGGCCTTTGTCTCAGGATGTTTAACAATCTGTGGGCCAGACCTTGTCCTAGAGCGGGCTCTGCGTGTCCACACCTGCAGCCTGTGCTCTACTGGGCTTTGTGACTTGACTTGGATGGAGGGACAGCTGTGGACACAAGGACACTTCCAGCTAGTATGGAAGGGGTGGCTGTACGAATGGACACTGCCCAGAGCAGCTTATCCCCTGACCTCATCAGGCTGGGCTTTGTCTCTCACTGTGAACTTATCCCAGGCGTTATGAAGATGCCAGGAAATGCAAGACCCACAACACCTTCTTCCTTTCCCCTTTCCATGTACCTCCAAAGGGAGGCACCCCTGGGGCCCCACTAAATACGTTTTAGTGGAGTTTTACTGGGCTTTTCCTGGAGACACAGGGGTGTAGGCACTGGTTTGGGAGTCAGAGCAGTGGCCAGCAGCCCACTCTCAGCTGGGGGTCACAAGGGCCTGGAGCTGTGTTGGTTAGAAAGTGGAGGAGTGTGGGAGGGATTCTGAGGGGGAGAGACAGGCGTGTGAGTCAGGTGAGGAAGAGGCTCAGGGGAGTGTTCCTGCCAGAGAAGGCGGCACACGGGGCCCTGAGGTGGGGACCAGGTGGAGAAGCTGCTGCAGGGAGAGGGAGATGCGGTCTCTCTGGGTCTGGGGAGGAGAAGCAGCTGTGGAGCTGGAACCAGGGGAAGGAGAGGTGTCAGGAGAGCTGGTAAATGCAGGGCGGGGCAGGGTGAGAGGTTCTGGGACTTCCCCAGGGGCAGTGGAGGTGGAGGAAGTGAGTAAAGCATTGCTGGAGAATCTCACCAGCCCACCTGGAGGGCTGGGCTGGGCTGAGGGAGTTGGGGGCGGGATGGAAACCAGCTTCCAAGATATGGAAGCAGTTGGGACAGTTGGGACAGTGGCCCATGCATGGGCGGGTCCCAGCTTACCCCCCCAAAAAAAAAAAAAAAAAAAAGCTTTGAACCAAGGAAATGGCTAATGGCTGAGCACATTTAGGCTCCGCATGCAGGAGGCCCTGGGTTCTGTCTTCAGCACCACGTGTTCCCCAAGCACCAGGGGTGGCCCCACATGGGGAGCAGCCCTGTGCCTTACTGGTAGCTCCTTCCTAACCCCTCCCACAACCCAAAAGAAAGATGCTGAGTCATGTGCACTTTTGTTCTTTTTTATTTTATTTTAATTTGGGGTGGGGAGTGTTGAGTCACAGCCAGTGGTACTCAGGGATTACTCCTGCCATATGCTCTGGCATTGCTCCTGGGTTTTGGTAATGAAGTAGGGCTACCCTATGGGGTGCTAGAAACCAAATCAGGGTTAGCCACATGCAAGGCAAGCCCCCTAACCCCCTGTACTGTCTCTCTAATGCCGCACCCCTCACCCCGCATTTGCTTTAATAGGTGCCTCCTTCATTGCTGCTCTGGGTTCTGGCGAAGGGCACCCAGCAGGGCTCAGGGCAGTGAGCCCAGTGTAGTTCAGAGGCACAAGAGTGACCCTTGGTGTGTGCTGGAGGCAGAGAACGCTGTGGCTGAGACCTGGAGCCCGGGTGTGGCTCCTCCACTGTGTGCCATCTCCCTGGTCCTGGGAGCCTGTGTTTTGGAAAGCCGGAGAAGTGGCAGTCAACACCACGTGCGGGGCTCAGTGCTCAGTGCTCACTTCGTTTGGGCGTCCTGACCTCTGTGCTTCCAGTGGGTCACTGTGCTGCAGCCTAGAGCAGGTGGAGGCAGAGATTGGGGCCCACGGGCTAAGGGGAGGTTTGGGCATCTACAGTCTGGTAGTGAAACTATTTCTTTCTCCAACTTCCAAGAAGTCCACCTACTCTGTAGGATGCTTTCCTTTGGCTTACAGAGCCGCTCTAGGGGTCTGTGCCCAGCCTGGCTCTCCTGCCGCCAGCTCCGCCTGCCTCTCAGCTCCTCAGCGGTGGGTATTGCCACCATTGCCACTTTACAGATAAGGGTGCTGGACCCTGAGGCAGTGAAATGACAGCATACCACAGCTGCCCATGAGAAATGTGGGGGGTTCTGGCAGGGACTGCCTGAAGGGCCCCTCCCCCTCATCGGGCTGTTGACTTGCCCCCTTGTGTTGGCTTCCTCTTTTGCTTTTTTGTTTGTTGTTTGTTTGTTTTTGGGTCACACCCTGCAATGCTCAGAGGTTACTCCTGACTCTGCACTCAGGAATTACTCCTGGCAGTGCTCAGGGGACCCTATGGATGCAAGGGGGTTGAACCTGGTTCAGTTGTGTGCAAGGCAAACGCCCTCTCTGCTGTACATCACTCCGGCTCCTCATCTTTCAAGTTTTGCTTTTCCTGCCTTGTGTTAGTTGTCTTGGAAGACATTGTGTGTGTGTGTGCGCATGTGTGTGCACGTGTGTATGTGTGCACATGTTTATGTGTGCGTGTGTGTATAGTGCACATGTTTGTGTGTGTGTGTGTGTGTGTGTGTGTGCTCTCTGGATAGCATCTGTGCATTGACCCTTCCTGTCTTGTCAGTAAGAAGGGAAATAGGCCCGAGAGATACTACAGGGATTCAGGCACTTGACTGGCACAAGACTGACCC
The DNA here is from genome assembly GCA_021461705.1 of Cryptotis parvus. NCBI lineage: Eukaryota > Metazoa > Chordata > Mammalia > Eulipotyphla > Soricidae > Cryptotis > Cryptotis parvus. Next base: position 2,207 of record JAJIBD010039196.1, on the reverse strand, counting down.
GGGTCCTATTCCCAGTGCCACATGGTCCCAGGAGCCCACCAGGAGTGATCCTTGAGCACAGCCAGGAGTGATTCCTGAGCACCTCCAGGAGTAACCCCCTGAGCTCCACCAGGAGTAATTCCTGAGTGTAGAGCCAGGAGTAGCCCCTGGACATTGCCAGGTATGAGCCCCCAAAAAGAACAGAGCCATAGCTATGGACATGATGGTGAAAGCTCTTAGCTTCTGTCCCTCTGAACAAGTCTGATTTGACTCTGAAGTAATGTGGTTCTTTCTCTCTTCTCCTGATCACCTGTTTCTCCTTTCACCAGCATGCCAACGCCCAGGGGCCAGGGTGCATTCTCGGAGCAAGAACGAGACTCCATCTATACCATTTCTGGGACAAGTTTGTTTCCTGAGACTTCGCACATGTCACCTCTCTCCTCGGAACTGCCTCCCAGGTATGAGGAGAAAGAAACAACAGCCCCTTCTACGGCCCCCCGTCTTCATCTCCAGCTTCCGCCCTTCCCCTCCGTGACTGAGCAACTCGTTTTATATGGAACTGATCACTATTTTATTTAACTTGTCTTTTTCTTAATAAAAATGGAGAACAGCCTGGGCTGTGTGTGAATTCCCTAGTGCATCACCAACATCCATCACAAGCTCCCAGGAGGGGCTGTTGGCTCTCAGTCTGGGCAGGGGGAGGTGGAGGGAGCCAGTGAGGGTCTCCGAGCTTCTGGGGTGGGGGGGGCGCTGGGATCTCCCTGTGGTGGGTGGGGAGAAGGCTCAGAGGAGCCAATTAGCATAGCCAAGGTCACGTCCCTTCTACAGGGCTAGGCCGGATTTGGGACCCATCGTGGTGGCTTCCGGGAGCTCAGGCCTCAGTCCTGTCAAAGGGCAGCCTGCAGTTAATCTTTAGCTAAGGCCCTTCTGTTTTCAAGGCTAACTGCTCTAGACAGGAAGAAACTGTTCCTCTTTTTCTTCTCTTTCCTCCCCTTTTCTGCTTCTGTCCACCTTTTTCTATGCATTTTTTTTTCCTTTTTGGCTATTGGCCCCACACACCAATGCTAACTCCTGGCTCTGTGCGCAGAGATCACTCCTGGTGGCATTCAGGGACCAAATGTGGGACTGAGGGAGGGCATCCAGGTCAGCCGTAGGAGGCCGTCTTCAGTCTTGTTTTTTCTCCGTCACCCCTTCTTCATTTCTTGCCTTTTCCCCATTTTTGAATAAAGTAGGCTTGGGAGCTCTGCTGTACCCAGCACTGTTACCCCAATGTTTCTGAAGAGTAACACTTTCAGGGGATTTTTTTTTTTTTTTTTTTTTTTTGCTATTTGGGTCACACCCAGCAATGCTCAGAGGTTACTTACTCCTGGCTGTGCACTCAGGAATGACTCCTGGCAGTGCTCAGGGGACCATATCGGATGCTGGGGATCGAACCTGGGTTGGCCGAGTGCAAGGCAAATGCCCTCCCGCTGTGCTAATGCTCCAGCCCTTCAGGGGATGTTTTGGTAATTAAATCCCCTCACACCCCTGTCCTGCCATGCCCAGGGTGATTGTTATTGTAGCCATGCCAATTGCTGCCCACCAACTTTCACTGTGATTAGGTTTTTGTTTGGGTCCAGCAATGGGTATTTATTTGAATTTGGGTCAGAACTTTGAGGACTAATAGCTGAGTTTGAGCAGTCCCGCTTGAGAGAAACTTTTTAGAATACACAGTCTGTGGTAAGAGCATCCTGGAAGTAAAGGTTGATGGAGCCAGAATGTACATTTTTATGCCTCTTACACAAGCCCCAAAGCAGAACTTCAAGTGTGTTCATGCTGCGGGAGTTTAACTGAAGTAATGATTGCTTTCGTGAGAATTGGGTCCAATGAATCAGGGAAACAGTCTATAACAGCAGTATCAGTCATGTCTAAACTGGGCAATTATTGCATGAATTGCTCTTAAAATTCTCTAGCTCAGGTTAATTATTCACATTTTAGAGTTAGAACAAAGGGTAGATTATTACCACTTCCTTCTAGAGGGTTTTTTTTAAAACAGTTGAAACTCCCAGGTAGTGTTAATTTTAAACATGTCTGAGTTCTCATCAATCACTGGGAGCCTTTTTAACTGTTTAAAGGCAGGTTTGTTAACTTGGCGCCTGTCACACAAAGTCAGGTAAGCAGGAAAGCCTTGACGTCCAACAGGTGGATGTGAACATCTCAGGCGCGTGGCTGTGCAGTCTGAGTATCAG
>JAJIBD010039193.1:0-12555 GCA_021461705.1 Cryptotis parvus | reverse complement strand
CATGCATATACCCCTTCCTATGATTTCTCCAGTCCGAGGCATAGATTGTGAATACCATCTTTTTTGCTATTTTAATGCAGGCATTTCTCTACCTTGTAAATAACAATGGAATTAAGAAGTATGTATTTGGACATTTCTATGACAAAAAAGTAAGAAGTACTCATCTGGGTATTTTAGTGACCAGTAATCAATTTCATTGGTAATTAAGACAATTAAATGTTTTTATAGTAAAATAAAAATATGCTACAAAACAAATTTATCATAGTTACCTCACATGAATAACTACCTAGATACAGTTATCAGCAGAGAGAGAGAGAGAGAGAGAGAGAGAGAGAGAGAACATGTTCCACTGAAAAAATAGGAAAAACTTTGCACTAAGATTTTTAAAACTGCAAATCAGTGAACCCGTATTCCCGGAGTTTTTAATTTAAGAACTTAAGGTTGGAATGACACTTTATAAACCCATGTCAGTATATTTGTCATTATTGGGTTTGGCCAAGTACTACATTCAGTTTTTCTCAATTATGTTTTAGTCAAAGATTGTGTCCTGTTTAGGAGACAAACAGGCGGCTGTCATTATTATAGGCAGGCAGAAAGCGAAGCAAAACCCATAAGAGTTTAATTGACTTTGTAAAATCATGGCTTTAAAACTATTAAATTGCTGCTGATATTCAGCTGTCCTCTAGTTCCTTTCCGAACCCACACTATTATTTTACAAAAAGAAAAATGAAAACAAGGACAAAGTAAACAAAATCTGATTGATAAGATGTAATATTATAGGGAGATTGCTATATTCCACATAGGGATATTAAAATGGAAAGAAGCAACACATTTAAAGATAGAATGTTTATAGTTTTATAGTTTCGTTTTATAAAGAGATTAAAAGATTAAAAGTTAACTAAGAGAAAAATACCTTGTGAAAGACAATGAATGATTTGAAGTAAAAAAGAGGATTTTCTTAAATCATGTGTATACTTAAAGCTTTTTTGAAAACTTTCTTCTGCATATAATATATCCTGAACTCATGCTAATGTGATTAAGTTTAGAAATGTTATACCCATAAACACATGACAATGTGCATATTTCTAAACCCAGATACTTCAACAGAGAAGTAAAATTTAGTATGTACAAAATTTTAATTAAAATAATTTAGGGGGGTTGGAGGCCCAGAACAGAGGTAAGATTGAAAAAAAATGTTAATGTATTACAACCTTATTTAACAATAGAGGGAAAAACGATGCTAACACAAGTTAGTTTGGATATGAGGAAGATTCAAAACAAGAAGCATGCACAGAAACTTTATACTCTAGCTGATAAAATTGTTTCCCATATAATAACCATTTAACAATCTTGAGAGCACTATAAATGTATATTGAATTGAACACTTAAGCAAGTAGATGCTAAATGGTACAAAATAGATTTCTTCCTGTTGGAATGGAAAGTTACAGGCGTTCAATGGGAGAAGACTAAAATAATCATGTACTATAGGATTAGAGTGGGGAGCATGCACTTAGATTTATTTTTAATTTAATCATGAGATATGTAAATGCTTATAGAGCTGTTTATACATATGGAAATTCACTTTTCTCTATCATTTGTGAGATCCGAGGAGCAACTTAATTCCAGTAACAATATTAAACCTACTGCACAGATCATGGTTTCTAATAGTTATTCTCCAATATAAAGAACAAGAATGAGAAATGCTGTCTTTAAGCAGATGATATATAAGATGAACCTAGAGCTTGGAATATATTATAGTATTGCAATTTTAAAAAGTTGAAGTTGTCAAGGGGCCAGAGCGATAGTCCAGTGAGTAGGGTATTTGTTGCATATGGCCTACCTGGGTTCTATCCCGGCATCCCATATGGTCGACAGAGCACTGCGAGGAATAATTACTTATTGCAGAATCAGGATAAACCCCCTGAGAATAGCAGGCTATGATGCAAATTAAAAGTTGTCATAGTATCAGAATTATTGGAGTTTTTCAAAGGGACCCAGGGCCATTGCAAAGAGTTTTCAGTAGGCAGAACTAAAATAATTAGAATAATGAAACAAAGTTGTATTAAATTATGACTCTAAGTATCACTGTATCACTGTCTTCCGGTAATCATTGACTGGCTCGAGCGGGCACCAGTAACATCTCCATGTTCCTGTCTCATGCTAGTAGAGCCCAAGGGCACCTGCTTGCTCCAGGATCATCAAGAGCCTCAAAACCATTCCATCAGGTCATGGGAATGAGGTCTATAATTGTTATTGGTATCTGTCATATCAAATACAACATGGGTCGCTTGCCAGGCTCTGCCGTGCAGGAGCATACTCTTGTAGTCATCCCTAAATCCAGCATTTATTGATGAAGCGCCGCAGCCACAAAGAGCCGTACGAGCCAGGCTGTGATAGGCTGGTCTGCTGGGTGGAGTTCTGAGGAGAGGGAATTCTGGATGTGGAAAATGGAGGCCCTCATGGAGTGGGGGTCATGTGGGTTGTTGCAAAGGCTCTGCTGGGGTGGCGGGCCAGGGCTAGAACCCTCCATCCCTCCTGGGCATCTTGTGAGCGGCTGGGCACAAGGAGAGTCGGTAGCAGCTCTGCCCCATGTCTGTGAGTCTCTGAATCAGCATATCTAGCCGGATTTAAAAAAGACTGTTGCAGGGTAGATCTTGAGCCAGGCTGTGATAGGCTGGTCTTCTGGGTGGAGATCTGACGAGAGGGAATTCTGGATGTGGAAAATGGAGGCCCTCATGGAGTGGGGTGTCGTCTGGCGTGTTGCGAGGCTCTGCTGGGGTGGCGTGCCAGGGCTAGAACTCGTCATCCCTCCTGGGCGCCTTGTGAGTGGCTGGGCACAGGGAAAGCCAGTAGCAGCTCTGCCCCATGTCTATGAGTCTCTAGTTTGGATGGACAGAATATTTGTGAATATGAAACAATACTTAATGAATTAGGCTAACAACAATCTATAACCCAATGTAAAACAGTCAAAAGGCTATTTTGGACAAAGGACTCATTGCTATAGCTCAGAGATAAAGCACGGGCTTGTATGAAAGAGGCCTGTGCTTTTACAACATTCAATCCTGGGTACCACATTTTTTAAAGTCAAGAGGGACCAGAACTACAGTACAATGGGTAGGACACTTTTCTTGCACACAGCCAGCCCAGATTCGATTCACAGCACCTCATATGTTCCCCTGACTCTAAGAATAAAGTATAAAACTGTAAGTGGATATTGATATCACTGTATCCACTGTCTTCCCTGTTCATCATCAATTTGCTCAAGCGGGCACCAGTAACATCTCCATATGTCCTGTCTCATGTTAATAGAGCCCAAGGGCATCTGCTTGCTCCAGGAACATAAAGAGCCTCAAACCATTACATCAGGTCCTGGGAATGAGGTCTATAATTGTTACTGGTATTTGGCATATCAAATATGACACGAGTAGATTGCCAGGCTCTGCCATGCAGGTGACATACTCTTGTAGTCACCTCTAAATATAGCATTTATTGATGAATGGAGAGGCCACAAGCAGCCGTGTGAGCTGGGCTGTGATAGGCTCATCTGTTGGTGGAGTTCTGAGGAGAGAGAAGTCGGATGTGGAAAAATGGCGGCCCTCATGGAGTGGGGAGTCCTCTGGCATGTTACGAGGCTCTGCTGGGGCGGGCCAGGGCTAGAACCTCGCCATCCATCCCGGGCACCTCGTGAGCAGCTGGGCACAGAGAGAGCCGGTAGCAGCTCTGCCCCATGTCTGTGAATCTCTAGATCAGCATACCTGGGCCAGACTTGAAAAGACTGCTGCAGGGTGGGTCTGGATGAGCCAGGCTATGATAGACTTGTCTTCTGGGTGGATATTGATCCACTTGATCATTTGATCACTTGAATCCCATTATTCATAGATTTGCTCCAGCAGGCGCCAGTAACATTTCCATTGGACCCTATCATGTGTCGAGTGTAGCCCAATGGCATCTTGTTGATTCAGGAATAAGAAGAGCCTCAAACCATTCCTTCAGGGTTTTAACGAAGAAGTCTGACCATCTTGTAGGTGGGCGGCCACGTGGTCTTTTGACATCCTGTGGGATCTATTCGGTAACAACTCTAGTCCAGTGGTCATCTCCAAATCACATTACATGTCCAGCTCATCTGATTTTCGAAACCTTGGCAAAGGAGACAGTGTCCCTGATTGTGGAATAGCGACAGAGGTCGGAACTCAGGATTCCTTCTTTCACTTGAGTGAGGCATGATATTCAAAGACTAGTTCTTTTGATTCCTCTCTGGGAGACCGAATAGTATTCTCATCCTGCTTTCATAGGGTCCAGGTCTCTGAGGCATATATTAATGCAGGGAGAACAGTGGAGTCAAGAGATGTGCCCGGAGCTGGAGGTTCTTTGTCCTTTTAGCTATTTCTTCGATGCCTTTGAAGGTATTCCATGCCGCGCTCTTCCTCCTGCGCAGCTCAGGTTTTAGTTTGTTCATCATGTTGAGTTCTTGACCTAGGTATATATAACTGCTGCATTCAGAGATGTTTGTTCCATTGAGAGTGAATGGGGCCTCTGGAACTAGATTCATTTTTCATAAGCATAGTTTTCTTTAGATTCAGCTGTAGACCTACCTTTCCACATTCTCGGTCAAAGTCAGCCAGCATTTGTGCCACTTGGCTAATGTTTGGTGTTATTAGAACGATGTCATCAGCGAAGTGAAGGTGGTGTAGTTGCTGACCATATACCTTCACTCCCATTCCTTCCCATTCAAATTGTCTCATGGTGTTCTCAAGGGTGACGCTGATGAGTTTTGGTGAAATGGTATCACCCTGTCTAACCCTCTTTTGACATCAATGATCACTTCTTGTAGAATGGTGAGATCCTGGTGGTGAATCCGTAATAGACCTCATGAAGGATCTTGATGTATTGGGTTTGGACACACTGTTTGACTAGGGCTTTGATGACCACTTCAATCTCCACAGAATCAAAGAATTCTTTAAATCAATGAGCGTGAGACAGAGCTACATCAGGTACTCCCCAACAAACCTCAATGAACTTGGTTACCATGTGGATATGGTCAATTGTGCTGAGTCCTTTCCAGAAGCCAGCTTGCTTGCATGGTTGTCCCTTCATCTAATGTTCTGCCAATCCTGTTGAGTATGATTTGAGTGACCAGCTTGTAGATGATAGATGATGAGACAACAGGCAGATGGGGTGAAGGTTGCCATTGTGAATGTCTCCCCTCTCTTTTCTGCCAATCCTGTTCAGGATGACTCGAAAGTCATCCTGCGAAAGGTGAACAAGTAGTGCCTGATAAAATTTCACAGCCAACCTAAGCTGCCAAAACTAAGAAGGACTAAGATGATTGTCTGTACTTTTAATTCACGTACGCTGGCATCAGAAGCATATATCGAGGATCTGATGGTGCAAGCGCAAAAGATCATGTATGACATCCTTGGTCTGACTGAGATAAGAAGGCATCAGTAGCATCATGTTGTATTTGATACTGAGAAGAATTGTTCCTTGGAACATGTGACGAAAGAGGCATCGGTGGCGTTGATGTCCATGTCAACACGAACATGGCTGTCAACATTGATCCATTTGAATGCCTAACATACCAGATAGGATGATTACACTTGAAGAGATGTGGCCCACTGCCTTCCAGCAATTTCTATCTTCATTGTCTATGCACCAACATCCACATACAAGGAAGATGAAATTGAGAAATTCTACATGGAACTGATGGAGTTCTATAAAAAGATCACACCTTCTACAAGATCATAGTCAGTGACTTTAATGCAAAGATAGGACGGAGAAGATTGGCTGAAGAACGCCACATCGGGACCCATGGCCTAGAATGGAAAGAAGAGGGTGAGACACTATCTGAGTTCATCATGTCTACCAAGACCATTCATGGCAACTCACAGTTCCAGAAGGCTGAAGCAAAAACGTTGTCACATGCGAATCTCCTGGTGGACAGTTCCACAGTGAAATTGACCACATCATCTTCAATCGACAGTTTTGTCTGACAGATGTTGCTGTCGTCCCCCAAATTCCAAACAGGATCGGACCACAGTCTCCTTCAGGTACAATATTCTACTTCATAGCGGGAAGAAAAGGCTGAAAAGTTTAAGTAGATAACTCCTGGAATGACCACCATCTGGGAACTCTTTGGCACCATTGCAGCAACATGGGAAGATACCATCATTGACCACATCGATGAAGAATACAACCGGCTGGTTCAGCACGCCCATGATTGTGCGAAGAATGTCGAGAGAGAGAAAGACACAAAAGGAGACCTGTCTTCAGAAACTCTCGAGCTCATTTGCCAACGTGGCAAGGCGTGAGCCTCAGGCTACCAAATGCTAACGTCCAAGCTTGCAAAGCTGTACAGAGAAGCGATAAAGGGAAGACCTCAAAGACAGAAGAGCAGAAGTACTGGAAGATCCAGCAGAACCCAGGAAAAGCATTTGCAACGCCTACCTGTCCTTCGCCATCTATAAGACCAAGAAGACTGCCCTCCGGTCTCCCTGATGGATCTATCACATCTTCCAGAAAGGCAATGGAGAAGATTATCCATGAGTTCTACTCAGATCTCTTTGATAGCTACGTCCACCTGCCCACATACCAAATTCCACAGGATGGATATGTCATTCCCAACATTCTGCCTTCTGAAATTCGACATGCCATCTCGGTCCGTAAAGAAGGGAACAGCACCAGGCCCAGACAAAGTCAGACCTGAACACCTGAAGAATCTGCCATCAGTACTCAGCAACACACTAGCTCGGCTCTTCACACGCTACCTGTCCGAATGCAAGGTGCCCTCCCAATGGACAAAAGCAGGACAGTTCTACTGTTCGTGAAGGGGAGACATTCAGGACATTGACAACTATAGACCCACATGCCGGTTGTCTGTCATCTACAAGCTCGGTGGATATTGATATAAATAAATTATTAAATAAATGTGGAGGTAGAGACAAACCTCCCATGAAGAGAAATTATCTATAAATTACATAAACATTAATCTGTTATGGTACTGGAATATAACTCTCCTTCCTTAAGTGCGCTTCAAGTATGGACAGAACAAAACCCGTAGTTTTATATTGTAGAAAACTATTACCAATTCATCCAGGTGCACATGATTAATATTTCCGGTGATAATCCAGTGACGTTGATGGGATATGGTAAAAATACCATTTTAATCTCAGGGGTCTTCCTCCCCCCAATCCATTAAATTCAGCTATCCCATAAGATAACCTAAAATTAGTGATATTTCACAAAATATTAATAACCTTTAAAACTGTAAATGTTCTCAAAAACAAAAATGTTTTTAAAATGTTAGCAGTTTTGTCTGGCCTGGATATTGATATTATGCTATTTTCTTTATATCCTGCAAATAAATGCAATCATTTTATATCTGTCCTTTTCCCTCTGTCTAGTTTCAGTGGGTAGAATCTACTGCAAACCTATGGGAGGCAGAGGTTAGGTAAGACAGATAATAATAATAATTGTAGTAATAAGTGTACTAATAATTGTTGGAAATGATAATACCAGTCTAGAACTGAGCATTGAATGTAGACAAGCAATATACATGATGACCTCTAAATTTATGTATTGCAATCCATAATTTGTAAGAGAAGGAAGGGAGAGAGAGCAGAGAGACAGACAGAGAGAGAAGAGGCAAAGCACCTGCCATAGATGCAGGTTGGGGGAGGGGAGGAAATCAGAGGACATAGGTGGTGGAAAATGTGTGGGCACTGGTGGAGCGATGGGTGCTGGAACACTGTATGACTGAAAGCCAAGCATGAACATCTTTGTAACTGTATATCTCACGGTGGTATAATGAAACATATACCACTTTTAACAATGAGAAATATTAACCTATTATTAATAAAACTGAAAAGCCATCTCTATGCAGTTTACATGGTATTCTTTTTATTCAAAGTAAGATAATCAAAATGTGAGAAAAAAAACTTGGTCATTGAGTAATCTTGGTTTTCCAATATTATGTGATACTTATAATAGAAGAAATCACTTGTCACTTGTATCACTTGTATCACTTGTCTTCCCGTTGTTCATCTATTTGCTCAAGAGGGCACCAGTAACATCTCCAGGCATCTTGTCACATGCTAGTGTAGCCCAAGGGCATCTGCTTACTCCAGGTACATAAAGAGCCTTAAACCATTCCATCAGGTCATGGGAATTAGGTCTATAACTGTTACTGGTATTTGGCATATCAAATACAACATGGGTTGCTTGCCTGTTTCTGCCGTGCAGGTGGGATACTCTTGTAGTCACCCCCTATCTCGTGCATTTATTGAGTGAGACCATGTGGCCGGGCTTGTGATCAGCTCTTCTGCTGGGTGGAGCTCTGGTGAGCTGGGGAGTCTGGATGTGGAAAATGGTGGCCCTCATGGTCTGGGGCCTGCTATCCCAGCAGAGCCTCACAAGAAGCCAAGAGGAACCCCACACCATGAGGGCTCCCATTTTCCACATCTGGACTCCCCAGCTCGCCAGAGCTCCACCCAGCAGAAGAGCTGATCACAAGCCCGGGCTCTTCAGAGTCCCACCCTGCAGCAGTTTTTCGCCATAGCCCGGATATGCCTGATCCAGAAACTCACTTACATGGGGCAGAGCTGCTACAGGCTCTCCTCTGTGCCCAGCTGATCATGAGGCACCTGGGAGGGAAGGTGAAGCTCTACCCCTGGCCCGCCAGCCCAACAGAACCTTGCAAGAAGCCAGAGGAACCCCCACGTCACAATAGAAGAAATATATAAAAGAAATGCAAGCAGTACCACCTGTTATAAAGCCAATTTAATACCATATTTATAACTGTACCCTTGAAATTTTCTTTCTTTTTTTTTTTGGCTCTGCACTCAGGAATTACTCCTGGCGGTGCTCGGAGGACCATATGGGATGCCAGGGATCGAACCCAGGTCAGCATAGGCTGGCCGTGTGCAAGGCAAATGCCCTACCCACTGGGCTATCGCCTCCGGCCCCTGTACCTTTGAAATTTTCAATACAATTGTTCACATTTTTATTCTTGATAGATTTTACTGACCCCAGGACAAAAATTTTTTCTTTACATTTTTTCTTTGCAACTCTTTTCAAGGAGATAAATTTATATTATAAATAAAAATGATATATTGATGCTTATATCAGAGATTATTACTATGGAAAATTTTATACATTAAGATATGCAGAAGCATATCTAATAAACCAATGTTGTTCAATATTTTGCTTACAACCAAAGATACCAAAAATCATCTCAGTTCATTAAACTATGAAGACACTGTGCCAATTCCAGGTTGAACAATTCATAATAAACAATTTAATAACATATCTAGGCAATTGGTTTGCACTTTGAATATCAGTTTACGCAGAACAGTAATTTGATAATGTTCAATATCCGTTACTTATTAAAAAATAGCAAATTTGTTTCATAATGGAACTTCCCTCACTGTGAATATACTGCAAAACTGCAAATTCCAAATGTAATGGTAGAGACTGAATCTCTTCATTGGAAGAATGGGAATAAGGTAAGAAGTTTTACCTTTATTATTCCTAGGTACTAGCCATGATGAAAATTGAAAGACAACTATAACAAAAAATACAAAAAGGTAAAAATGAAGAAATAAAACTTTATCCACAGAAGACATGGTTGCCTATAAAGAAGCCTCCAAGGATAACATAAAAGAGAAATAAGAGGGGTCAGAGATATAATTCAAAGGCAGTCTGGAGAGTATGAACTTCATACAGGAGGCACAGATTCTATTCCTGGTACCAACTGTCATCTGAGCACTAACAGGCATTTCCTCAGAACCTTATCAAGGTACAGCTTCAAGGCACCACAGAGTATGGCCCTCCCCCAAAAAAAAGTTGGGAAATGGGCACTAGTGGAGGGATGGGTGCTGGAGCACTCTATGACTGAAACAAACATGACTATCTTTGTAATTATATATCTCACTGTGGTATAATACAAAATTTTTTAAATGTTAGCAGTTCACTTCCATCTAAGAGACATCAGGTAAAATTCTCTAAAAAAAATTTAAGTGTTAATGTCTCTGCATTTGATATACAGGGTTACACTAGCGCCACCATCATGATCCATTTTGATTTTTCTTCCTTTTTTTTTAAACTACTTTTTCTCACCTCAGAGACATAGATATCTTATCAATACATTTGACATTAAGTTTAAGCAAGTTTGAACTAGAAAGGTAGTACTGGGGTTATGGTACTTGCCTTGCATGTCCCCAACCCTAGTACAATTCGCAGCACTTAGAGTGATTCCTGAGTATACAGCCAGGATTGAGCCCTGTCCACTGCAAGGTGTGGCCTTAAAACAATAAACAATAAATAAAAGCAAAATAAATGATCAAGTTCATGTTAATCATAAGAGGTCAAACTACATCTGGAGAAAAAACTGCCACTGCCACCTCATCTAGTATGTTTAAATAAAAACACTCAACACAAAGCTTAAAAAAGAATTATTAAAATTAGAGTAGAGTAAGCTCTGAGAAACTGCTTTTTCAAGGAGATAATATGAATTATCACCTAAATGGAGTTTACTCCTAAGGACTTAGAGAAGAACTGTTAGGGCAAAGAAACAACAAGGGCAAATATCTAAGTAGAGAAATGGTCTTGTACTGCAAGGAAGTTGGTGGTAAAACAAAAAATGGGAAAGACGTTCAGTGAGATTGGAAAAGTAGGCAGTTAAGTCAAGTGGTACATTATTGGTTAGCGTTCATAAAAGCACACAGCTACAGCTTTGTATATTAGACCAGTTTTTCCTAAAGTGTGGGGGGGGTGGGGCAGGGTGGGGAGAAGATGTCGCCAGAATGATCCAGAAGATCCTGCATTAACCTCAGATGTAATTGGGTTAAAAGGATACTTTTGTGCTTATTTGTTAATGAAAGGATGATTTCCAATAGGACAGTAAGTGATTTTTTCTTTTTTTATTTTGGTGAAAAGGTTGGAAAATGAAATATTTTTTTGAATCTCTTCATTAGACTTAAAAGAAAACAAATTTGTGATGATTATCTGATAACTGTTAATTGTACTCCAATATCATAACTCTAAAAGTTATCTTGTTTCTCCTTGATTATAAAGATAAGTCATTTTAATTGAAAGCGTAAAACCTCACAATCACTTATGATCTTTCAGAACATAATCTTTTCCCTACCACTGAACCATCTTTAGATACACTCCAGAGTTTTAACAGTGTGGAGTGCAACTGTCCTTACTGACCTTTCTTGCTCAGTTATGTGGTTTGCTGAGTGCTACCTATGGAAGAAGATTTTAAAAAAAGAAAATATTTTGTTCAATATTGTTAAAAATATTTTGTTCAATATGGATATCTTCTTTAGTCTTTAGCTGCAATTAGTTCCTTTTCCATATGATTTGTCATTAAATATGATTTTTCACTTGCTACTTGTGTCACTTGTGTTCCCATTGTTCATAGATTTGCTCAAAAGGGCTCCAGTAACATCACCATTCAGTGGGTATGAGGTTCATTATCGTTACTGGTTTTGGCATATTGAATACACCATGGGTAGCTTGCCAGGCTCTGCTATGGCTGTGGTTTCATCCCAGGCGCCCGGTCTTTTGTATGTCAGACCATCCACCATAGAGGGCCCACTGGGCAGAGCCCTGGGGGTGTAGGTAAGCCTGTCTCCTGTCTGTCACCTGTCAAGGCAGCCGGGCATGCAGCCACACACGCGACATCTCGAGAACCAGGGAATATGATTTAGAAACCATAAATTTTCATCTTTAAAGTGGGTTTTTCTGTTTACTAGCAAAGTACTAAGATATTACCACTATTTTCAAACCATTTTAACTCCCAAAGAAATTCTGTAACTATTAGCCGTCTTTTGGTCAATTCTATCATAACTTTCCTTTCAGATCACTATAATCTACTGTCCACATATTTGTGTATTCTGTATGTCCATATAATGTAATGATACAATTTGTTCTCTATTGAATCTAACCTCTTAATTTAATGTGTTCTAGATTTTTCATATTGTACCACAAATCAATAACTCAATGCTGTGTCTGGAGAATATTCTATAACACTGATATAATTCATTTTCTTTTTTGTTCTTTTTTTTGGCTTTATGGGTCACAGCTGGCAATGTGCAGGGGTTACTCCTGTCTATGCACTCAGGAATTACTCCTGGCAATGCTCGAGGATAGTACGGGAGGCCGAGGATCAACCTCCGTTTACTTCGAGCAAGGCATATGCCCTAACTGCTGAACTATCGTTCCTGTCCCATACTTCATTTTCTTTATCCTTTAATCAACTGATGATTATTTGAATTATCTTCTTTTTATTATTATGAACAGTGATGCTATAGGCATTCATATACATGGATGCTTTTGTTTTGTATGGTGGAGTGTATTGGTTTACCACTAGCTTTGTGCACAAGGACACTACTGGCAGTTCAAGGAACCATATGTGACCCTGAGTACTGAAAGAAAGTCTACCACATACGTGACTTGTACTATCTTTGACACTCATGTGCAAGTTTCTATGTCCACAAGCTTTATATTCTTGTGTATGTGTGTGTGTGTGTGTGTAGAATTACTGGGCTCTGT
>JAJIBD010039191.1:0-10897 GCA_021461705.1 Cryptotis parvus | reverse complement strand
AAAATATATTGTAAAAAAAATCTGTTGTAATCCAGACCATATGGTTCTGGCTAGGAGTAAATGAAGGAGGTAATAGAATATTTTTAATTGAGACTCCATAAATAAGCTCAGACATTTGTGGCCAACTTAATTTTGATAAGAATGTCAAAACTATTATTAAATGGAAAAATAATTTTTGTACAAATTGTGTTTGACTACATATCTGTATGTAAAAATAAAGTGAACTTGTTTTTCACTTGATCACTTGACATCCTGTTGTTCATCAATTTCCTCGAGCGGGCGCCAGTAACATTTCCATTTGACCCATCACGTGCAGAGTGTAGCCCAATGGCATCTGGTTTGCTTCAGAATATGAAGGGCCTCAAACTGTTCCTAGAAAGAGAGCTAGTGGATATATACAGGGCTTTTCATGCCAAAGAAGCTGAATACAATATTTTCTCTAAGTGCACATGGAACATTCTCAAGATAGACCACATGCTGAGCCACAAAGCATACCTCAATAAAATTAAAAAAGATAGAAATTGTGTCAGCTATCTTTTCAGACCATGATGCACTGAAAATGGAAGTTAACCGTACACAAAAACAGGGAGTCAAACCAAACACCTGGAAACTGAACAGCTCACTGCTGAACAACAAATGGGTCATAGAAGAAATCAAACAGGAAATCCAAAGATTTCTGGAAACAAATGAAAATGAAGATACCAATTATAAGAACTTGTGGGACACGGCAAAAGCCGTGTTAAGAGGGAAGTTTATAGCCCTGCAAGCATTCATCAGGAAACAAGAAAGGGCCCACATAAATAACCTGACTACACAGCTGAAGACATTAGAAAAAAGACCAACAAAAGGAGCCCAACCCAGGCAGAAAAAAGGAAATAATAAAACTTAGAGAGGGAAATCAATGAGTTGGAAACCAAAAAAAACAATCCAAAAGATTAATGAAACCAAGAGCTGGTTTTTGAAAAAAATAAACAAGATTGACAAACCATTGGCAAGACTTGTAAGGACAGGGAAAGAGAGAACCCAAATAAACAGAATCAGAAATAAAAAGGGTGACATCACAACAGAAACCACAGAAATCCAAAAGATCATCAGAGATTACTTTGAGAGCCTGTATGCCGTGAAACATGAGAATCTAGAAGAAATGGATCAATTCCTGAAGTCCTATAACCTCCACGGCTGAAACAAGAAGACCTCCAATACCTGAATAAGCCCATCACCATCGAGGAAATAGAAACAGTAATTAAAAGTCTGCCCAAACACAAAAGCCCAGGTCCAGACGGATTCCCTAGTGAACTCTACCAAACCTTTAAGGGAGGACCTACTGCCAGTCCTTTTCAAGCTCTTCCAGGAAATAGAAGAAACAGAAACACTCCCAAACAGCTTCTACGAGGCACATATCACCCTGATACCCAAAGCAGGGAGAGACAACACAAAGAAAGAAAACTACAGACCAATATCCCTGATGAACACGGATGCTAAGATCTTCAACAAAATACTAGCAAACAGAATCCAAAGACTCATCAAGAAGATTATACATCATGACCAAGTTGGATTCATCCCGGGAATGCAAGGATGGTTCAACATTCGCAAGTCAATCAACATAATACATCATATCAATAAAAGAAAAAAATAAAAACCATATGATCCTTTCAATAGGCGCAGAAAAAGCATTTGACAAGATCCAGCACCCGTTCATGATTAAAACGCTCCAGAAAATGGGAATTGAAGGGACTTTCCTCAAGATAGTTACAGCCATCTACCAAAAGCCCACAGCAAGCATCATTCTAAATGGGGGAAAAGTTGAAAGCCTTCCCCCCTGAGATCAGGGACAAGACAAAGGTTGCCCCCTCTCACCTCTTTTATTCAATATAGTACTGGAAGTACTTGCCATAGCAATCAGAGAAGAAAAAGGACATCAAAGGGCATCCAGATAGGCAAGGAAGAAGTCAAGCTATCATTATTTGCAGATGACATGATATTATACCTAGAGAACCCTAAACTCTCTACCAAAAAACTCCTAGAAACAATAGGGCGCATATAGTAGAGTGGCAGGATACAAAATCCAACACCCAAAAGTCAGTGGCTTTCCTATATACAAATAACGAAACAGAAGAAAGGGATATTAAAGGAAACTATTCCATTCACAATTGTGCCACAGAAAATCAAATACCTAGGAATCAACTTACCCAAGTATGTAAAGGACCTGTACAAAGAAAACTACAAGACACTGCTCCAAGAGATAAAAGAGGACACAAGGAAATGGAAACACATTCCCTGTTCATGGATGGGGAGAATCAACATTGTCAAAATGGTAATACTCCCTAGAGCTCTGTACAGATTCAATGCAGTCCCTATGAGGATACCGATGACATTCTTCAAAGAAATTGACCAAGCGCTCCTGAAATTTGTATGGAACAATAAGCCCCCAAGGATAGCTAAAGCAATCCTCAGGGAAAAAGAAGATGGGAGGCATCACCTTTCCCAACTTCAAACTGTACTACAAGGCAGTAGTAATTAAAACAGCATGGTATTGGAATAAAAAACAGACCTGTGGACCTATGGAATAGGAGTGAGTATCCTGACACCCAACCTCAAACACATGATCATTTAATCTTTGATAAAGGTGCAATGAGTCTAAAATGGAGTAAGGAAAGCCTCTTCAACAAGTGGTGTTGGGAAAACTGGGCAGCAACATGTAAAAAAAATGAATTTGGACCTGTGTCTAACACTCATGCACAAAAATCAGATCAAAATGGACTAAAGATCTCAATATCAGACTTGAATCCATAAAGTACATTGAAGAAAATATAGGAAAAACCCTCCACGACATTGAAGCTAAAGGCATCTTCAAAGGTGAAACATCACTAACAAAGCAACTAGAAGAAAAGATAAACATATGGGACTACATGAAACTAAAAAGCTTCTGCACCTCAAAAGAAACAGTGACTAAGATACAAAAGCAGTCCACAGAATGGGAAAGAATATTCACCCAATACCCATCTGATAAGGGGTTAATATCCAGGATATATCAGGCACTGGTAGAACTTTACAAGAAGAAAACAAACAACCCCATCAAAAAATGGGGAGAAGAAATGAACAGAAACTTCAGCAAGGAAGAAATTCGAATGGCCAAAAAAACATATGAAAAAATGCTCATCATCACTAATCATCAGAGAGATGCAAATCAAAACAACAATGAGATACCACTTTACACCACAGAGACTGGCACATATTCAAAGAGCAAGAACAACAAGTGCTGGCGTGGATGTGGGGAAAAGGGGACACTCATCCATTGTTGAGTGGGAATGCCGGCTGGTACAGCCTTTCTGGAAAACAATATGGACTTTCCTCCAAAGACTAGAAATTGAACTCCCATTTGACCCAGCCATACCACTCCTGGGAATCTACTCTGGGAAGCCAAAAATACGCAGCGGAAACACCATCCCTACTTTTATGTTCATAGCAGCATTATTCACAATAGCCAGAATCTGGAAGCAACCAGAGTGCCCGAAAATCGATGACTGGATAAAGAAGCTTTGGTACATCTACACAATGGAATACTATGCAGCTGTTAGGAAAAATGAAGTTATAAAATTTGCCTATAAATGGATGGACATGGAGAAGATTATGTTGAGCGAAATTAGCCAGAAGGAGAGAGACAGATACAGAATGACTGCATTTATTTGCATGGCATAAATATATATGTACATATTATGATACCAATATCAAGGTCAAGTGAAACATATATCAGGAGGGTCTTGTCAAAGGTGGAGATTATCACAAACGTGTGGGAGTCAGAGTTTAGGTAAGACAGAAAATGGAACAGGGTGCTAATAATTGTCGAGGGTACTAATGCCAACCTAGAACTGAGCATTAAATAGAGGCAAAAGGATACACATGACAACCTTTTAATGTATGTTCTGTAATCCATAGTCTGGAAGGGAAGGAAAAGAGAAAGAGAGAGAAAGGGAAAGAAATAAAGAACCTGCCATGGAGCAGGGGCTGGGGAAGGGGGAGGGGAACCGGGGATGTTGGTGGTGGGAGATGGGCACTGGTGGAGGGGCGGGTGCTGAAACACTGTATGACCAAAACCCAAACATGAACTTTTTAATTGTAAAAAAATCTTATTCAGGGTCTTGTGGAAAAGGTCTGACCATCTTGTAGGGGGGGAGCACACGATCTTTTGACATCCGTGGGTTCCAGTCAGTAACAGCTCTAATAAGCGGTGTCTCCATTTGCATCCCATACATGTCCAGCCCATCTGATTTTCGATGCCTTGGCAAGCGAGGCGCGTCCCTGACCCTGGAACTTCACTGGAGGGTCAGAACTCCAGATTCCTTCTCTCACTTGAGTGAGGCGTGATATTCAAGCATAACTCTCTTCGATTCCTCTCTTGGGAGACCACAAAATAGCATTCTCATCCTGCTTTGTAGGGGCCCAGGTCTCTGAGGCGTATGTTCAATGCAGGGGAGAATGGTGGAGTCGAAGAGATGTGCCCGAGCCAGAGGTTCTTTGTCTTTTTTTAGCTATTTCTTTGATGCTCTTTAAGGCATTCCATGCCACTCTCTTCCTCCTGCCCAGCTCAGGTTCTAGGTCATTCATCATGTTGACTTCTCGACCTAGGTACACATAACTGCTGCATTCAGAGATGTTTGTTCCATTGAGAGTGAATGGGGCCTCTGGAACTAGTTCATTTTTTCATGAACATAGTTTTGTTGAGATTCAGCTGTAGACCTATCTTTCCACATTCTTGGTCAAAGTCAGCCAGCATTTGTGCCGCTTGGCTAATGTTTGGTGTTATTAGAACGATGTCATCAGCGAGGTGGTGTAGTTACTGGCCATCTATCTTCCTCCCCATTCCTTCCCCATTCTAATTGTCACATGACATTCTTAAGGGTGGCGCTGAAGAGTTTTGGTGAAATGGTATCACCCTGCTGAGCCCCTCTTTTGACATCAATGATCACTTCCTTGTAGAATGGTGAGATCCTGGTGGTGAATCGTAATACAGCTCACGAAGGATCTTGATGTATTGGGTTTGAACGCCCTGTTTGGTTAGGGCTTTGATGACTGCTTCGGTCTCCACAGAATCAAAGGTTTTCTTTAAATCAATGAATGTGAGACAGAGTGGCATCTTGAACTCCCTACATACCTCAATGAGCTTGGTTACTGTGTGGATATGGTGGATTGTGCTGAATCTTTTTCGGAAGCCAGCTTGCTCGCCTGATTGTCCTTCATCTAGTGTTCTGCCAATCCTGTTCAGGATGACTAGAGTGAACAGCTTGTAGATGATGGACAACAGGCAGATGGGGCGATAGTTGCCAATGTCGTGGATGTCTCCCTTCTTGAACAGTAGAACTGTCCTGCTGGTTTTTCCATTGGGAGGGCACCTTGCATTCAGACAGGTAGCGTGTGAAGAGCCGAGCTAGTGTATTGATGAGTACTGATGGCAGATTCTTCAGGTGTTTGGGTCTGACTTTGTCTGGGCCTGGTGCTGTTCCTTCTTTACCGAAGAAGTGGCATATTAGATTTCAGAAAGGGAGAGCGTTGGGAGCGACATATCCATCTTGCGGAATTTGGTATGTGGGCAGGTGGACATGGCTATCAAAGAGTCTTGAGTAGAAGTCATGTATAATCTTCTCCATTGCCTTTCTGGAAGATGTGATAGATCCATCAGGATGTCAGAGGGCAGTCATCTTGGTCTTGGTGCGAGGACATGTGGCGGTGTAAATGTTTTTCCTGGCTTCTGCTGTATCTTCCAGTATTCTGCTCTTCTCTCTTTGAGGTCTTCCTTTGTTGCTTCTCTGCACTGCTTTGAAAGCTTGGATATTAGCATTTGGTTGCCTGAGGCTTGCGCCTTGCCACGTTGGTGAATGAGCTCGAGAGCTTTTAAAGATAAAACACTTGATCACTTGACATAGTCGTTATTCATCAATTTGCTTGAGCGGGCACCAGTAATGTTTCCATTTGACCTTATCATGGCCAGTGTAGCCCAATGACATCTTCTTTCTTCAGGAATATGAGAGAGCCTCAAACCATTCATTCAGGGTCTTAACAAAGAAATCTGGCAATCTTGTAGGTGGGTGGCTACGTGATCTTTTGATGTCACGTGGGATCCAGTCAGTACCGACTCTGGTCGAGCAGTCATTTCCAAATCGCATTACATGTCCAGCCTATCTGATTTTCGATTCCTTGGCAAACGAGACAGCGTCCCCTGATTCTGGATCGTCAATGGAGGTGGGAACTCTGGATTCCTTGAGTGAGGCTAATATTCCAAGCATTGTTCTTTTGATTCCTCATTGGGAGACCTGAACAGCATTTTCATCCTGCTTTCGTAAGCCTAGGTCTCTTAGGTATATGTTAATGCAAGGAGAACAGTGGAGTTGAGAGATGTGCCCAGAGCTGGAGGTTCTTTGTCCTTTTAGTTATATCTTTGATGCTCTTGAACGCATTCCATGCCGCTCTCTTCCTCCTGTGCAGCTCAGGTTTAAGGTCATTCATCAAGTTGAATTCTCCACCTAGGTACTCAGAGCTGCTGTGTTCAGAGATGTCTGTTCCATTGAGAGTGAATGGAGTATCTGAACTAGTTCATTTTTCATGAGCTTGAGATTCAGCTGTAGGCCTATCTTTCCACATTCTCTGGCAAAGTCAGCCAGCATTTGTGCCGCTTGGCTAATGTTTGGTGTTATTAGAATGACGTCATCAATGAAATGGAGGTGGTGTAGTTGCTGACTGTCTACACTTCATCTTCCTCCCATTTCTTCCCATTCTAATTGTCACATGACGTTCTGAGGGTGTTGCTGAAAAGTTTTGGTGAAATGGTGTCACCCCTGCCAATCCCCTCCTTTGACATCAATGATCACTTCCTTGTAGAATGGTGAAATCCTGGTGGTGAATCTGTAATACAGCTCACTAAGTATCTTGATGTATTAGATTTGAAAGTCCTGTTTGGCTAGGGCTTTGATGACCACTTTGGTCTCAACAGAATCAAAGGCTTTCTTGAAATCAATGAACTTGAGACAAAGAGCATCTGAACTCCCTTACAAAACCTCAATGAGTTTGGTTACCATGTGGATATGTTAACTAAGCTCATTGTATTGTAACAAGCTCATATGTTTTTTCACATCATACATAAAATTAGCTCAGGGGAATTATTGACCTATATGTAAGAACTAAACTGAACAAAAGCTCTTTGAAGCAAATATAGGTATGAATATGTATGATGTTGGATTAATTGAAGTTTCTTGAAAGATATAATTCCAGGGACCCAAGTGATAGTACAGCAGAGAGGGCATTCGCCTTGCATGAGGTATCCCAAGTTCAATCCCCAGCATCTCATATGGCCCCCGAGCACCACCAGGAGTAATCGTGAGTGCAGAGCTGGGAGTAACCCCTATGCAACACTGGGTATGACCCAAAAAGCAAAAAAAAAAAAAAAAAGATGTAATTCTAGACCACACAAGAATAAAATTTTTAAAAAAACAATGATCTGGTTCTAGATCTTTGCTCTCAACTTTTGAGTAAATTGTGCCTTGCAATCTAGAATTTTTTTAAATTTTCACTTCAGGATACTAGATGCAAGATTAGCTTCTAATAGCATCTTGGTAGAGGGTAAAGAAACGTCCTGTCCTTCAGCACTCCCTACCTCCAGCCAACACACAAATTATTCTGCTAAACAGGCCAATAGTACTTATGCTGAAAAGTCCCAGTTAGCAACAATTATGAGTTGCTGCTAAAACTATGAAATGAGAGACTAGAAGTTAATTTAGAATGAATGACGTAGGCTTTCAGTCTCGGTCATCTTTTTTAGTTAAAGGTGTATGTGGTACTGTAATACTTGTGGAGCTTCATATGTTGTTTTTGGAAGGGGCCACACTGAGTGGGGCTCAGGGCTCATTGAACAGGGATCACTCCCTGATGGTACTCAGAGTACCATGTTGCGCCAGGTCAGCTGAGTGCAAAACA
The DNA here is from genome assembly GCA_021461705.1 of Cryptotis parvus. NCBI lineage: Eukaryota > Metazoa > Chordata > Mammalia > Eulipotyphla > Soricidae > Cryptotis > Cryptotis parvus. The sequence continues at coordinate 2,932 of JAJIBD010039191.1, read as the reverse complement.
AGTGCCTGAAACCCTGGACATCTCTCTGAACCCTAGACACACACATTATTTAAAATGTTCTAGTAACCCCCCAGAAACAAATTTATAAAAGACAGGTAGAAATCAATTTAATAATATTTTATGTAACTCAGTTATATTATTAATAAAACATGATTAATTGAACTTTTTACTCTTAACTACTTGCACCATATCTTTGGACTATGATCACTTGATATCCCATTATTCATCGATTTGCTCGAGCAGGTGCTAGTAATGTTTCCTTTTGACCCTATCATGTGCCAGTGATATATACTTTGGAATATTCTACATATTTATGGTTTAGTAACATCTTTACTCAAACCAGCTAAAATTCAGTTGCTTAGTAGGCAAGTGGTTAATGGCTGCCTTATTGGTCTGAAACACCAATTTGTAGGATACTTAGAGAACAGAGGAAAATGTGTATGTTACAAGGTTGCAATCAAGAATGATTCAGTTTGTGAGACTCTTTAGCACTAATCTTTAGCACAATCTATAACTAAGTGGCAAGAAGAAGGTAAGGGAAGATGGTGTGGAATGGTTTGAATGACTTCAGTTTTACCAGTCAGATGGGTTATGTGGCTCTCATTAACTTGCCTCTTGCTAATCTGCTGGAGAGGGAGAATTGGGTGTGGCAGGTCCAAACTCACTGACTGTGAGTCAGTCATTTTTAAAGGTCATTCTTAAGAGACAAGAGTGTAGCCATTATTCTATTCAACTTTAGTTTATATTTTTCACACAAATGTTCTTTTTTACTTGCAAGCTTTTTACTTTCAAATTTACTTTTTTACTTACTTTTTTGGGAGGGCCTTACTTGGATATTTTCAGGATTTATTCCTGGCTTTGCACTCAGGATCACTTCTGGGTGGGCTAAGGGGACCATATGGGTGCCAAGAATCAAACCCAGGTCACTCTATACAAGACAAATGCCCTACCATCTGTACTGTTGCCCCAGCCCCAACATGCAAGTTTTTAAGCATGTGCTTCGTTTGAACAAACATTACCTGTAGATGTGTTTTGTTCTCCTGTTTTCATGGTGTACAACTGCCTCTTTCCATTCTCAGTGGCTTTCCAGAGGGGACTGTGTCTTTCCAAGGCATTTGATGGTTGTGTTACTCGTTCCCATTTAGAAGTTTTATGCTATTTTAGAGCTCTGAGATTTATTTAGTCCACATAGAAATAACACATTGTTGAGATTCAGTAAGATTTAGTATATTCTATCATTAAGAGGAGAAATTGAAAAATTGGCATACTTAAGTCACGAACATGAATTAAGAAACAGAAAATGATACTATGAGAGATAAGGTACTTGCCTTGCATGCAGCTGACTGGCTTTCCATACCTGTCACCATGTGCAGTTCCTCAAGCATAGCCAAGCATCACTCCTGAGGACAGAGCCAGAAATAGCTCCTGGGCACTGATGGGTATGAACACCACCACCACATGTAAAAAGGAAAAAGAGCGTGCTTATGTTGATGACCTTCTGAGAGCATACATGGAGACATGAAGTGTTTCTTTTAATGAAAAAATTACCCATAGGATGTTTTCAGGTATTAAAACCACTAAACATTAATGGTTTTAGCTCTGTATCACTTCACTTGATAACTTGAAACACGTTATTCATCGATTTGCTCGAGCAGGTGCCAGAAACATTTCCATTGGACCCTATCACGTGACAATGTAGCCCAATGGCATCTGGTTGATTCAGGAATAGAAGAGCCTCAAACCATTCCTTCAGGGTCTTGACAAAGAAAACTGAACATCTTGTAGGTGGGAGACCACATGATCTTTTGACATCCTGTGGGATCCAGTCAGTAACTACTCTAGTCCAGCATTCGTCTCCCAAATTGCATTACATGTCCAGTTCATCTGATTTTCGATGCCTTGGAAAATGAGACAATGTCCCTGATTCTGGAATAGCGACAGAGGTTGGAACTCCGATTCCTTCTCTCACTTGAGTGAGGCGTGATATTCCAAGCATAGCTCTTCCGATTCCTCTCTGGGAGACCTGAATAACATTCTCATCCTACTTTCGTAGGGTCCAGGTCTCTGAGGCATATGTTAATGCAGGGAGAAACGGTGAGTCTAAGTTATGTGCCTGGAGCCGGAGGTTCTTTGTCCTTTTAGCTATTACTTAGATAATTTTGAAGGCATTCCATGCTGCTCTCTTCCTCCTGTGCAGCTCAGGTTTTAGATCATTCATCATATTGACTTCTCAACCTAGGTACCCATATCTGCTGCATTCAGAGATGTATGTTCCATTGAGAGTGAATGGGGCCTCTGGAACTAGTTTAATTTTTTATGAACATAGTTTTGTTCAGATTCAGCTGCAGACTTATTTTTCCACATTCTCGGTCAAAGTCATCCGGCATTTGTGCTGCTTGGCTAATGTTTGGTGTTATTAGAATGATGTCATCAGCGAGCGGAGGTGGTGTAGTTGCCAACAGTTTATCTTCACTCCCATTCCTTCCCATTCTAATTGTCGCATGATGTTCTCGGGGTGGCACCTGAAAAGTTTTGGTGAGATGGTATCACCCTGCCGAATCCCTCTTTTGACATCAATGATCACTTCCTTGTAGAATGGTGAGATCCTGGTGGTAAATCCGTAATACATCTCATGAAGGATCTTGATGTATTGGGTTTGAACACTCCTGTTTGGACTAGGGCTTCAATGACCGCTTCAGTCCCCACAGAATCAAAGGCTTTCTTTGAATCAGTGAAAGTGAGACAGAGTGGCATCCTGAACTCCCTAAAAACCTCAATGAGCTTGGTTATCGTGTGGATAAGGATTCGATTGTGCTGAATCCTTTTCAGAAGCCAGCTTGCTCGCATGGTTGTCCTTCATCTAGTGTTCTGCCAATCCTGTTCAGGATGTCTCAAGTGAATAGCTTGTTGACGGACAATAGGCAGATGGGCA
>JAJIBD010039190.1:0-31645 GCA_021461705.1 Cryptotis parvus | reverse complement strand
ACGGAAATAGCACAGTGGGCAAAAGGTACTTCCCTTGCATGCAGCCAACCTAGGTTTGATTCCTGTCCCATACGGTCCCTTGGACTGCCAGAAATAATTCCTGATGTACAGCTAGAAGTAACCTCGCACTGCTGGACCTAGAAACAACAACAGAAAAAGAATCAATGTCACTCCCTATGGGAATACAGAGGGAGGAAACAGAGACAAATACAAGGAGCAGGGTTGAAAATCTGGAGATGATTATGCTTATATATACTATTCAAAATGTATGGGATATTATGGGCAAAAGATTTAAACCTTATCCAAATCTAAGATACCCCGAAAAACACAAATAAACATATGAAAGGTGCTTACATTAATTAAATTTGAAGAACATGTAAATTAAAGCCCCAGGAGACTGAACTTCAAATATTCTTCTCATGAAAACAACTCTGTAATGGTTCAAAATCTTTAAAAAAAACCATTTTAGTTACGGATAATCAAGCAAAGTAAAACAAAAAATTAAGGTACCTCATGGTTGAGTAAAGTCACTGAGTCGGGGGGACCAACAGGGCCTTTGTCCAGCGACTCAGGGTGGAAGTTCTCTGGACCACAGAAGAGACAGCTTCACGGTAAAGAGGGTTTCAACTGATCACGTTCAGGTGAAGAGGTAGTCTTGGAAGCTAGTTTGGTTCTTGGGTTTAAGGAACAAGACTGCACAGTATGCAATGGAACACCTATTCTGGGTTAAAATTACTTACCATAAATGTGAATTGAAATCTGCAATAAGATTGAAAGACAATTTTCATACAGTAAATACACATGGACTGGCAATTCAGTAAAACTTGACATCTTTACCAGAACTGAATGCGAAGTCCAAAGAAGCTGTGGATGCCAGACCACTGGATGCCTTTCGAAGACGCATCACTGTCTACCCATTCCAAAAGTCCATTTTGCTCCTGTTACACATTTCTAGCCACTACCACAATATAGACAAGCAAAGATGATAAGGAAAACAGGGTTTTGTGGTCATTGAAAGAAAATATACAAGTCAAAATCAGGGTATGTCGATTGACGTTATATTATCTAATGATCATTTATAATACATCATATTATAATATATATGATCATTTATATTTGTATATTGATAACAAAATGGTCTTTGCTTATAGATCACAAGATCATTTCCTCCACCCTTTCTAGTTGACCATTTGAATATAAAATCTTGATCACTTGGCCACTTTGACATCCTATTATTCATTAGCCTGGCTAAAGTGGGCACCATTAATATCCATTTGAGCCTATCCGCATGGCACTGTAGCCCAATGGTATCTGCGTGTGCTTGGTGAATACAAAAGAGCCTCAGAAGCTGTTCATTCAGGGTCTTGAGCAAAGAAAGTCTGACCATCTATAGGTGGCCGCGCCGTGATCTTTGACATCCCTTGGATCCAGTCAATGGCTCAAGTCCAGCGGTGACTCCAAGTTCGCATTACTATTTCGGCCCATCTGACTTTTTGTGCCTTGGCAAACGAGAGCATATTCTGACTCTGGAACAAAGTGAAACGGAGGTTGGAGCTCCTGACCTTTACTTCCTGGAGTGAGGCATGATATTCCAAGCATGGCTCTTTCAATTCTTTTGGGGAGACCCAAATAGCATTCTCATCCTGCTAGAGGGCCCAGGTCTCTGAGGCATATGTTAATGCAGGGAGAACAGGAGTCAGGTGTGCCCAGAGCGGGAGGGTTCTGTGTTCTTTGGCTATTTCTTGATGTTTTTGTGAAGGCATTCCATGCTGCTCTCTTCCTTCCTGCTTAACTCAGGTTTTTAGGTCGTTCATCATGTTGACTTCTCGACCTAGGTACACATAGCCTGCATTCAGAGATGTTTGTTCCATTGAGAATGAATAGGGCCTCAAAACTAATTCATTTTTCATGGACATAGTTTGTTCAAGAGACATAAAATGCTTAGCTGTAATAAAATGTGAGCAACAGTAGGGAGAGCCATGCTGCTGGCCTGTAAAAAAGTAATCAAATCAGACAGACTGAGCAGCCTTCCCAGTAGGGAAAGCAGCCCACCAGCAAACATAACCAGAAAGGGGGCTAAGAGTTCCACACTTCTTATGTGAGTCCCATCGTTAGAGCTGAACTCTGCAACAGCCTGGCTGTCTTCTGGCCTCAGGCAGAGGAAACTATGCCCTCATACTTCCTGGGTGCAACCTGCTTTGAGTATATGCAGAGGGACATGGGAGAAACATAGGAGACAATAAGCGTAGGGAAGTCTACACTTCTGTTCCCAACCCGCCCCAGATCCCTCCCAAGGAGACTTCCTCCACCATGCATTCTCAGGGTGTCAGAGACATGCTCAGATCAATCAGATCAATCACAGATCATGAAACTATGCGTAAATGCCACACTGAGAGAAAGAAGTCAAACTCAAGGAGTACATCTTTCATACTGAAGAACTGTGCGTGATTAACTGAGGGTCTGAACTATATACCTATAATAGTGGAGAATCAGTATAGAATTTTAGGTCGAGCCTGGTGGACCCGCCCAGGAGCTGCCCGGAACCAGTATGCAGAGCTGCGCTAAGCGGCTGGGGAGACTGGAGCCCGGTCAGACGGGAGCCCAGCTGACAATGGGATCCCGAGGAGGAAGATGGGTTTTGGGGGTGTTGGCCCATCGCCTCTGGGGGGGGTCCCCGGAAGCAGCCGGATGAAACTTCGCCCATCACACTAGCCACCATCTTCGCTGTCGGACGCTGAAAAAATGCCTCACGACCAGATCAACAGAGCAAAGCCAGTTGGAGCCCAGGTAGGCGGCTCCAGAAGCGGAGAATCACTGAATTCGCCAGATGGAGTCAGGGTTCAGCCCCTCCCTCCATTTTTGTCGACTGGCTGAGACCCGCCCAGGAGCTGCCCGGAACCAGTATGCAGAGCTGCGCAAGGGCTGGGGAGACTGGGCCCAGCTCACGCGAGACCCAGCTGACGATGGGATCCCGAGGGAGGGCAGATGGGTTTTGGGTGTTGGCCCATCACCTCTGGAGGGTCCCGGAAGCAGCCTGATGAAACTCGACCATCACACTAGCCACCATCTTCGCTGTCCGGGCTGAGAAAATGCCTCACGACCAGATCAACAGAGCAAAACCAGTTTGAGCCCAGATCACGCGGGCCGCTTGCAGCCGCGCGGTCCACTAAAATAGTGAAACAGTAATGTCTTTTAATGCACTGTATTCCACGAAGAGCAGGAAAGTTTATCGGGAAGGAGATATAAAGACGAAAGAAATGACATGCAGAATCTGCCAAGTAGTTGAGGGGGAGGGGGAGGGGGAGGGAGGGGGACATTGGTGATGGTAGATGGGTTTGGGTGGAAGGATGGGTGTTGGAACACTGTAGATCCAAAACTCTACATGAGCATCTTTCAATTGTATGTCTAAAATGGTGTAATAATATTTGGGGGGAAAATAATAAAAATTAAAAAAAAAAGTATAGAATTTTAGAATTGTGTTTCTTAACATCAATTTGCCAGGGTGAAAGTAGACTGACAGAGGGCAAGATTAGAGACAAGAGCTAAAAGACAGGACTGAACAAAGATGGTGGCAATGAGAAATGAAGGTAGAAACTACAGAGGTCGGGGCCGAGCGATAGCCCAGCGGGTAGGGTGTTTGCCTTGCATGCCGCAGGCCCATACTGGCCTGGGTTCGATCCCGGCATCCCATATGGTCCCCTGAGCACCACCAGGAGTAACTCCTGAGTGCAGAGCCAGGAGTAACCCCTGAGTATTGCCGGGTGTGGCCCAAAAAGCAAGGAAAAAGAAAAGAAAGAAATTTATAAAAAAAAATAAATTAAAAAAAAAAGAAACTACAGAGGTGATCAGATCTGAGAGATTGGAGAGTTATGAGGTTAGGAGGGTTGAGCTATACTCTACAGTGCTCTGCTCGGAACACACTACTGGCTGCCTCAGGGATCACTACTGATTGCATAAAACACACCTAAAAAAGTCAATTTCAAGGGAACACTTAAGTTCCTTCATAAAAAGGGGAAAAAATGTAAATACATCAATTTCATTCCAATTTTATAAATACAAATGAACATCCTTAATATGCTATTTGGGAAATAAGAAAACACCAGCTATCTAACCTAAAAATGAAAGCCTATATAGAAAAGGGAAATTCATCAAAACAATCACTATTATTCTACAATGGTAAGACTTTTAAAAATTAAGTGGTGGGTCACTGACCTTGCATATGGCAGATCCAGATTTGCTTCCCTATATCCCTTGTGGCCCCCTGAGCACCATCAGGAGTAATTCCTGAGCCAAGAGCCAGCACTAAATCCAGAGTATCGCCAGGAGTGCTCCCCAAAAAAAGTGACACCATGAGAAGGCACACCCAGCAATCCTAGGGACTGCTGCTGGCTTGGAGCTCGAGAGACTCCTGGTGGAGTTCAGGGGACCCTGCAATACAGAGACAGAGCCTGGGGTCATCTGCCTGCAAACATGCACCAACCCTTGGAGCCCTCTCCAGCTCCAAAAGTTTTTCAATGCTTTTCTTTTTCTACTCTTGTGTGTGTGTGTGTGTGTGTGTATTGACAATAATGCTGTCTTGTTGAAGACCATTTCCAAAGCTTTGGCAATAAAGAGTACAAGAATACAAGCATATAATTTTATGTATATATTTTCAAATTCAAGCATAAAATTAATTCGAGAAAAAACCGGAGAGATAGTACAGTCAGCCTTGCAAGCTGCAGACCCCAGTTCAATCCCCAGCACCCCATATGTGACTCAAACCCCGAGGAGCGATTCCTGAAAACCACCAGGTTAGCCCCAGACCCCCAAAAAAATTAACTTATAACAGATCAGAGCAAATGAGAAAATCAGTATAGAGAATTGCTTGTGGAATCTGCAAGATTTTATAATAACACAACTGCAGTTAGGACATAGAAGGCACCAATATGACAATGAGAGCTGGGAATAGTCTTCTGGACAGGAACTGAGTGTTGAAGGTAGGTAAAGGTATATACCTGAAAACCTTACAATATTAGTACTGCAAGCCATAATGCCAGAAGGAAAGAGAGAGTAAGGAAGAGACAGATGCAGAAACAGAGAGAGACAGAGAGAGGAAAAGTGCCTGCCATAGAGGCAAGGGTTGGGGGGTAGGGAGCGGGAAGGTGGCAGGAGGAAAACTAGGGACATTGGTGGTGGGAAATGTGCACTGGTGAAGGGATGGATGATGGAACATTCTATGACTGAAACCAAATCATGAACAGCTTTGTAACTATGTATCTCACTACAACTGAATTAAAAAAAGGCGGGGGGACATTGGCTGGTCACTGAAATTTTGAAGGGAAAAAAAATCAGAACTTTGAAGCAAACATTATCAATTTCCATTACATTGTTCAAAAATGCTTATCCTACACATTTAATACAACTTGGTGTCAATAATAAGACTACCTTCACTATACAGTAAGACATACGATGACACTTTTTACATTATGCCCTTATTCACTGACGGATAAGAATTTGTACTCAATCTTACTTACAAGTTTGTGTTCTGTCCACCTAAATGAGTCATCATGATGACAGCAGCATTCCAGCTCATTTGATTATTCGACTAATTGTATATTAATAAATTGGATTCTCCTATATTACATCTATATCCTTTGGTATTGCTTAAAATGGAGCCTTCTGAGAGACATATCCTCCCCATTTCCCTGACCCTCAGGGTCACAGTCTAGGTTTGATAAATTCATCATTGTAAAGATAACTCCCTAAAAGGCTTTGCAAAATACAGCCTGCCAGCCTGTCCAGTAAACCCAAACATCACCATTAGTCAAGAGGGTGATTTAATTGCTAAATATGCACAATTACTATCATTAAACTAAATTTTAATTTATAAAGTATTACAGCTTTTCTTTCTCAAATGCTCTTGATAATCTTTTAAAACGGTGTCCTGACATACCTAATTCACAGTGAAACAAGCTCTTCTTGAAATGATTGCTTAAGATTTGCATATGCTTAAGTAACAAATCATAACACACAATAAATTATGAATGAAAAATCTAGTGTAACTGACAATGATTCAATGTTTATTGCAAAAACACAGCATGCTGCTCTTAGCGCATTTTTTCTTTCTTAACCTCCAAAAATAAACTAAAAACGAGTCTACTTTAGTCTCATCAAGAGACTGCATGAATTCAATATATTTCATCTTTATCTAGTGACGTTTGGGATCAGAAATTATATTTTATTAACTCACAGCAGATGATTTAAATGAGCATAGTATTACACTGAAGCTAATAGTAACATGTTCATAACTTGTAATAGGGATTACTAATTAGACAAATAAAATGTTTATATTTTATAAATGAAATATTATTCTATTTTATTTAATAAAATTAATGGAAAAATTCAACCAAAATTATTTTAAACCAACAAATGTTTTCATGTGTTAACATATAATGCAACATTTTAGGTAAGAAAATGTCTATTCTTTTACTTCAACACAAAATTGACCATTGCAAAGACATTTGTGTACAAACAAATGAACTTTTTAAAACAGGTATTTAGTCTTTCTGCAGATAAATACCACCAAAAACTCAAATATAAAATGACATTAACTAGAAAATGAAGCCCCCTACTCTGAGTAGGAAGTAGAGCAAGAAGGCTGTTGAGGGTTGGTCTCAGGTCCCAAGTACACCTGACTGACAGCTTTAGGGTGGGTCAGACACACCTTCTGGTTCTGAAGCAAGTCAAAGAACACCAGTGGCATAGATGTGTGGTGAAAGGAACCCTCATTCACTGCTGATAGAAATGTCAACTGGTCCAGTCCTTCTTAGAAAAAAAATATGGACGCTTCAAACACTAGAAACTGAGCATCCATATGACCAAGCAACTCTACTTCTTCCCCTCCATACTAAGGCCCCCAAAACTCTCCTCAAAATAGTCATTTTTCACCCTTATGTTCATTGCAGCAGTAAGTTCATTGCACAGTGAGTAAAATCTAAAACAACCGTGACCAAGAACAAAGACCAGATAAACTATGACACGTATAAACACCAGAATATATATTCAAGTAATATTCCATTGTCATTTCCCAATTATATTCCCACTATCCTATGTATATAATATCCCATTGTTATTTTCCAATTTAATATTCCAATTATTCTATATATGAGTAATATTCCATTATTATTTTCCAGTTATAATATTCTAATTATCATATATATGTGCATATTATATATAAATAAACATATATTTATTTATATTATTTATATATATAATATATATCCCCAGTGTTTTTTACTATTTTAAAAAATTCTGAAGAGGGTAATTTTTTTAATTTTATATCGAATGACTGCATTCACTAATAGGATATAAATAGATACCAGTGTTTTACTAAATGTGGGAAATGGTAATGGCAGATTAAAACTCACCATTGAATATACACAAAGAGACTTAAGTGATAACTCTAAATATCTGTAGGGCTAGCCACAATGTGTAAAAGAAGAGGGAAAGAGATGCAGAGACAGAGAGACAGAGAGAGAGAAAGAGAGAAAACAAGGCTACTTGCTATTGAGGCAGCCTGGGGGTGGGCGGGCGGGGGTGGGGTACATTGGTGGTGGAAATGGGGCACTGGTGGAGGGATGGGTGCTGGAATACTGTATTACCAAGAACCAATTATGAACACCTTTGTAATTGTATGTCTCATGGTAATATAATAAAAAATTTTTTTTAAATTATCATAGTACTCCTGGCAGTGCTTAGCCCAGCAAGCTACTAAGAGTATACCACCCGCAGGGCAGAGCCTGGCAAGCTGTCTGATGAGTGTTCAATATGCCAAAACCAGTAATAAAAAATGTTCATCTTCCTGACCTTGAAAGAGCCCTTAATACGGAAGCACTAAGAAGCCATTGGTCTACACTGGCACGTGATAGGGTCAAATGGAAATGTTACTGGCGCCCGCTCGAGCAAATTGATGAATAACGGGATGTCAAGTGATCAAGTGATCAAGTGATTTATATATATAATATATATAAAATCATGCAATGTGCTCCATGGATGGATCTGGAGAGGATCATTCTGAGTGAAGTTAGTCAGAAGGATAGGGATGGGTACAGAATGCTCTCTCACATGTGGGTATAGAGAAGCACAGTAGAGGAATGATGAATGCCCAAGGCAATAGAAACTGAGAACCAGTCTTCAGCAGGGAGCTTGCCAAAAGGGATGGGAGGGGACTATAACAGGACGGAGACACTGGGACAATGGTGGTGGGAAACAGACACTGGTGGAGGGGGTGGGGCTGGGAGGTGTCAGGATATGAAACCCTACCATTGAACAGTATTCTAAACCATAGCATATGAAGGAAAACTAATAATAAAAGGAAATAATTTATTTTAGAACAAAATTTAATTTGCCTAAAAACTGTAAAATTGATGCTGAGAATCCCCATTCACCCCACACAAGATTTTGCCATTGTAAAATCTTCACATTTTTTACAATTACCCCAAATTGACAAGTTTATACTAGAGCTTATTTTCGATTCAGATTTTCATAGGTTTTTTTGTTTTGTTTTTCTGCCTCGTGTCCTTTTTCTATTTCAGGATCTTATCCAGGACAGAACATTGTGTTTATTCATCATGTCTACTTAAGGCTCTTCCTGCTTGTGACATTTTATAAAACTCTCCTCGTTTTCTAGTTTTCTCATACTGATAGTTTCAAGGTGCTCTGCTGAGATATTGGGTAGACTCTCTTCACTGGGATGGCCTGATATTGGAACTTTCTAGTCTTATGATACATGTTCTATAACAAGATGTCATCAACATTACCCAAGAGGACTATTTCATAACATCACCAGCACTTTATATGTAATATATGTAATGCATATTTATGATTTTTATCTATTATAAATTACAGAGTAACAGTCATAAACATAATGTGCTGGTTATTGTGTGTGGCTTCTATTACCAACGATCCTTGATTAAAAAATATGTATATAACATTAAAGTAACATGTCTACAACAGTGTTAATGTTTATTATTTTCCTTTTTTTTTTGCTTTTTTTGGGTCACACCCGCAATGCTCAGGGGTTTCTCCTGGCGGTGCTCGGGGACCATATGGGATGCCGAGGATTGAACCCGGGCCGGCTCAGGCCGGCCGCATGCAAGGTAAACACCCTACCCGCTGGGCTATCACTCCGGCCCCTATTATTTTCCTTTTGTTTTGGTAGTCACACCGGCTATGCTCAGAGCTTATTTTTGGTTCTGCACTCAAAAATAACTCCTGGTAGCGCTCAGAGAACCATATGGAGTGCCAGGGATCAAATCCTGGTCAGCCATATGCAAAGCAAACCCCTAAGCACAGTACTATCTCTCTAGGCCCTTAATGCTTATTCTTCTCATTTGAGAAGTAGCTGTATCTCCCCACCACCACAGTACCAAAGACCCTACACCACTGACTTTATGTCCCTTCATCCAGCCCATCTTTCCTTGCCCATTTATCCTACTCTGGATTACTTCAGTTCTTATTATTAGAGTCCTTTATTTCTCTTTGTATATTATTGTTTGGTTTTTGCATACACCGGGCAGTGCTTGGGGAACCATATTGGGTATAGGAGATCAAAACTGAGTGAATCACCTTTGAGCAAGGCAAGCACTTTACCCCGTATTATCTCTCTAGCCACTCTCTTTCTTTCTGTATACCTCATATGAGTGAGATGGTTTAGCATTTGTCCTATTTCTGACTTAGTTAACAAAACACATTCTCAGGGTGAGAGACATAGTGGAGAAAGTAGGGTACTTGCCTTGCATGTAAGTGAACCAGGTTTAACCCCAGGCGAACATGGTGGTCCCCAGAGCCCTGTCAAGAGTGATCCCTTAGCACAGAGCCAGGAGTAAGCTCTGAATACAACTGGGTGTGGGCCCAAAACAAACAAAAATATTTTCAAATGACACAACACATTCTGATTTCATCCAAGTTGCAAGCGAAAGGCAAGATTTTATGTTTTCTGATAGCTCAGTAGTATTCTATTGTTTATGTATACCGCAATTTATTTATCCACACTCATTTGTTGTTGGACATTTGGGTTGTTTCAGATCTTGGCTATTACAAAGAGTGTTTCAATGAACACAGATTAATATCTTTGTATTCTTGGGATAAATGCCAAGGAATAGAATTTCTGATTAATACTGGGCTTCCACTTTTAATTGTTTGAGAAGTTTCAATATTCACGATTCAAATAATCCACAAATCACAATAAAGTTGTGAATTGTGAAAAATTTACAAAAGTTGGAAAATCTCTTGAATTTCTTTTTAATCTATAGTTTTGCAACTTTATACCATAGTCCAAGTGTATCAGTGCACAAACTAATTGCTACCTACCCAAAAAAAAAACTGTTATGTCTCCTCCCCTTCAGACATTTATCAATAAGATAAATCCAAAGCCCTTAGAACCTTAGATTAGTTGTATCCTGTCACAAAAACACGAATTAACACTTTCAGGCTTTCATCCCATATTGTGCCCCCACTCCCAAGCACCACCAAGAGTAATTCCTGAGCATAGAGTCAGGAGTAACCTCTGAGCATCGCAAGCTGTGACCCCCCAAAAAAGGATTAAGGGCGCGGGGGTGATAGCCCAGCGGGTAGGCGTTGCCTTGCACGCGGCTGGCCTGTGTTGGCCCAGGTTCGATCCCCGGCATCCCATATGGTCCCTCGAGCACCGCCAGGAGTGATTCCTGAGTGCAGAGCCAGGAGTAACCCCTGAGCATTGCCGGGTGTGACCCAAAAAAAAAAAAAACAATTCCTGAGTGATTCCTGAGTGCAGAGCCAGGAGTAACCACTGAGCGTCACCGGGTGTGACCCAAAAAAAAAAAAAGGATTTAGAAAGATTCCTATCAAAAATAGAAAAACTGGTCAGAGAGTACAAGGGTTTAAGGTGCCTGCCTAGAACATGTCCAGTCCTGATCTAGTCCTTGGCATCACATATGATCCCTGGAGCACTGCTAGGAGTAGTCTCTGAGCATAGAGCCAGGAACAGATGCTGAGCACTGCCAGAAGTGGAACCCCTCAAAAAAAAAAAAAGAATTTGAGAATTAAAGTAAATTTATTGTTTTCCTCCATCAAAAGCAGAACTGTCGGTACTATGACAATTCCGCCAAAAGTAGCTGAAACTTTCAAAGGCCCTTCCTCTCAAAACCGGCCGCTAGAGCACAAATTGAACATCCTAATTTGGAGCTCAGTGGCATGCCTGCTTTTGACCCACCAGAGGTTGTCATGGACCAAGCTCGGGCAACACAATGTGAGCATGATTTAGAGGTTGCCATGGCAACGACTCTCCCAGATAAGGATGATCACCTGTCAAAAACAGAATATGAAGTCCAGCAGCTAGTCTGAAGCCAACAATCCTGTGATGTCAGTAGAGCAGAGTGTTTGCCACTTTATAATAAACCTAAGTAGAACATGTGCTGGATTTGGGAGATGCTGAAGATGAATGTGAATGGCTCCAAAGGGAATGTGGCAGTTACCAAAAACAGTCTTCATTTTTGGACACATCTTCAGCTATTTTTGAACGCAGCTGTTTCCTTAGTTTCAAATATAAGACTACTACAGTCATATCTTAATATTCAGTGGTGCAATCTTGTGTTTTATTGTCTTTCCAGATTCCTTCTGCTTAGAATAAAGAGGACTTTCACATCGCTTTCTAAAAAAGAAAAGAGAAAAAGGCTGCAGTACCCATTTCATAGATGCAAAAAGTAAATCTTTGAATGAAAAAAAAATACTGGGCAAAGACTTAACCACTGGGACTTTCTGCAACTAATTTTTCTTTTAGTTGCAAATCTAATGAAATCTTTAGCACCAGATTGCGGTTGCTTGTTGATACATATTTTCCTCAATGATTCTCTTTGAAAACAACCAGTGTATGTCACATACCCTGGAGTTTAATCCCGAAGTTATCAAGACGTTGCCCAAGTCTGAATTCCTACCCGCACCACACCTGCATATAAGCACATGCACCCACACTTGCACAAATGACAAAATTAAGAAACTTGAAAAAAATTAAATGCATATAAAAAAAATCAGAGAATCACACCCAGCTGTGCTCAGGGTCTACTCCTGGCTCAGTGTTAAGGGGAACAAGGACATAACCAGTTCCACTATACACAAGGCAATGCTGTAACTCTCTATATTATCTCTGGTCCCTTATATTAAAAAAATGTTAAGAGATTATATAAAGCTAACTGGAGAAAGTTAAAACTTCAATAATAATACTTAAGTATTTAAATAATTTGTGCATGTATTAAACTGATTAATTTAATTAATGTAATTAAAATTATCTAGATTCATTTAAAATAAAGTTGAGGACAAATTAGCTTTTAATAATCAAAGTATGATCAAAGAAGAGTATCTAGATCTGCATTCAAATTTCAGTTTCTAAATACAATTGTCATTAAAAAATTTTACATACCAGACTTTTAAACAACACACGATTTCATTAATTACCGCAGAGAGTTCTTCAAAATGCTTATCTGATGCTCCCTGGCACTATAAATTTCCCAAGCACTACAACGAGCAATCCCCAGCCCAGATCAGGGGTTAAGTCCCTATGAAGACCCATACTCAAGGGTATGGCTCAAACTCCAGCCCCACCAAAAAATGCTTATCTGATTCCGAACTACTACCTTCCTTCAAAAAGCTGACAGGACATTCTGAGCTTTTCCTTGCTGTGTTGGAAATTAGAGAGAACAAAAAGGAATGAGTGTCAGAGAGAATGATAACTCTGAGAACTAGCAGGATATCCGACCGTGAAGCTAAAAAATTATGTTAAAGCGTTCCACTCCGTTGTTGTGAAGTGGAACACAACACTTGCTGTTGTTGTGCTGTTCTGTGCAAGGCAGGACAGAGCTCAAACTAAACTCAAGAAGAAACCATAAAGCAGTCAGTGAAACAGCAAAGAGAGTTTTTAAGGGGCTGGAGCAATAGCACAGGTAAAGCTGCCTCACAAGCAGCTGACCCAAGTTTGGTCCTGGCACCACGTATCATTCCCTGAACACTACCAGGAACGATCCCCAAGCCACAGAGCCAGGAGTGAGCACTGCCAGGTGTTCCTCCTCCCCTCGCAAAAACTGTTTAAACTACTGAAATAGTTAAGATGTAAGTTCAGGTAAGATGTCCTAAAACCAGTGCAGAGGTAGCTGGTGTTACATATTGATGGAACTGCAGAATATTAAAGAAAGGTAGCAAATACTTTATTAAAACTTCTCTTGAAAGCAGTAGGAAAATCTTGGTTTTCCTTTGCTCTTCTTCCCTTCTCATCTTCTACTCCCTCTTCTTAATCTAGAAAACCGGAATAATGCACTGCAGACTAGGAAAATTAATTTGGGGCTAAGTAGACTTTAGACCATAACCACGTGTTCATTTAAAATAGTATTTCTACAAGAAAAGAGACTAAAAATTGCAGACAATTAAAAATGATGACTATAATATGTCATAGTTACATCATGTGCCAGAAGCCAGTAATTTCTTTTGAATGTAAATCTCACTTAACCTACACAGTAACCTACACATTAAGTGGAGATTATTGTGATTCTCATTTTATAGATAAAGTGAAGTTTAGAGACATTAAGTAACCTGTCTAGCCTAGTAAATGGTAAAGTAAATGTCTGAACTTTAGCTGAAATTGTAACAGTATCTATGTAAGCCCTTATCCTCTACTACTGTCTTTAATCTTATTACTTATCGACGACTCTCAGTGGGACTGTACCCCCTTCTGAAGGGTTTGGATCTATCAGGACCCGGAATAAGCATTGTACTTGCCCACGTGCTAATAGCAGCTAAGCCCACTAAAATGTATTTTTACAATTCTTTTAGATATTATCAAATATTAAATTTTAAAACTATTAAAAATAATGAAGCAAATGGTATCAAAGACACTCTAAACAAAGCTGAAGGCATGACTGATAATATCTATACTTTAAAAGAGTCTCATTTGTGCAGGGAAAACAATGAGATACTTAAAAAATTATATTCAGTAGGTAGCCACAAGCAGTGGGGAGAGGGCAGTTAGGACAGAGAAGGGATCACAATGACGACGATAATTGGAAATGATCATTGTGAACAAGAACTGAGTGCTGCATGTAGGTAAAGGGATACACATGATAGCCTTTCAGTAACTGTCCTGAAAACCATAATGCCCGAAAGGAAGGAGAGAGAGAAGAAAAGTGCCTGCTATAGAGGTAGACTAGGGGTGAGCGGTAGAAAAAAGGGAAACTGAGGACATCGGTGGTGGGAAATGTGCACTGGTGAAAGGACTGGTGTTGGGCCAAAGCCCAATCAAGAAAAACTTTGCAAATGATTTAATTTAAAAAGAATTTAAAAAATCAGTAGCTAAAGAAAGGCAGAAGGTAGCATTACCAAAACAAAAGGGGGGGGGGGGACAAGAAATCTCTTGGGGGTAAAAACAACAAGTGCTGGCGTGGATGGGGGGAAAGGGGACTCTCATACATTGTTGGTGGGAATGTCAACTTGTACAACCTTTCTGGAAAACAATATGGACATTCCTCCACTCCTGGGAATATACCCTGGGATGCCAAAAACACAGTGGAAACACCATCTGCACTTTTATTTTTATAGCAGCACTATTCACAATAGCCAGAACCTGGAAACAACCAGTATGCCCGAGAACTAATGACTGGATAAAGAAACTTTGGTACATCTATACAATGGAATACTATGCACCTGTTAGGAAAAATGAAGTTATGATATTTGTCTATAAATGGATGGACACGGAAAGGATCATGTTGAGTGAAATTAGTCAGAAGGAAAGAGAGAGATAGAGAATGACTGCATTTATTTGCATGACATATATATATATATATATATGTATATGATGGCCTCTAAGTGTATGTATTGCAATCCACAATGTGTAGGAGAAGGAAAAAGAGAGAGAGGGAGAGAGAGAGAGAGAGAAGAGATAAAGAATCTGCCATGGAGGCAGGCTATGGGAGGGGGGAGGGAATTGGGAACATTGGTGGTAGGAAATGGGCACTGGTGGAGGGCGGGTGCTGGAACACTATGTGACCGAAACCTCTAAACATGAACAACGTTGTAATTGTATATCTCACAGTGGTATGATAAAATATTAATAGAAAAAAAAAACAAATCTCTTGGGGCTGGTTAGACAGCATAGTGGATAGGGCACATGCCTTGCATTTAGCCAACCCAGGTTTGGTCTGAGCATCATACATGGTTCTCTGAGACTACCCAGGTGTGATCCCAAGCATAAAGCCAGGAGTAAAATCTGAGCACTGCTGGAAGAGACCCAAAACAAAAAAAAAAAAGAAAAAATGAAAAAAGTTTCTTGGATATGATAAAAATGTTCACTTTTATTTACTAAGAGTAAAAGTTCACCAAAAAAAAAAATATATATATGAAAACATATACAAATGTACATTATATGCATAATTTTAAGAGGGAATTGGTTTATTTTGGTTTAGGGGTCACACATTGTGGTGCCCAGGGCTTCCTCCTCTATCTGTACTCAGGGAACAACACGTAGAGCCTGGGATGGACCAGGACTGACACGAGCAATGGAAGCTCCTTACCCCCTGTATCTCTCCAGACCTACGCATACAATTCCTTTGCAATTATCAGATAATTCCTTGCCAAACAGACCTCAATTCCTAAAAGCAATTATTAAAAAAAATTATAGAACTTCAAAACTTAAATAATAAGTATTAGCTCCAAGCTTCCCTAGAAACAGCGAGGTAAAATATTGGTAGAAGGTCTGCATTAAATCATTATGAGAAATTCATAATTTCTTCCATAAAAGAGCCACAGAATTGTACAAATTAAGAAAAATACTAAGATCTTGAAATTCAAAAGAGGGATTGGCTTTGCCTGAAGTCCCTTCCACTAATTCAGATGGACTGCAGGCTCTGAGGCAGGATTAGGCGAGAAACCACAGTCACTCCGTGCATTTATACAGTTCCAGAAATCATGGAACAACCACCAGAGCCCCCAGATTCTATCATGCCTCACTGCCACCACGGATTCAGTCCTCACTGAGTTTGTGTGTGTGTGTGTGTGTGTGTGTGTGTGTGTGTGGAGGGGCACAGGGGGAAGCCCTATGAAATTAGTTGACAATATTTGAAAATTTAAAGTTTTCTCCTACCAAATCAACTCTTCTTATACCATTCTAGTAACCTATGGGCATGCCTTCAACCGGAAATAGGTCACGCACTCTGGTCAGGTAAAGACCTCAGAATCTAGTCTCCAAAAGGCTTCAAGCCATTACCAAGCCTGGTTTCCATAGGCTTTTGCATTTAGTGCCCGAGCACTAAGAACAAACATTTTCTCTGAGTGGTGTTTTTGTTTGGATGCTATCTATGGGCTCACCACCAAACTAGAGAGAACAGGCCATTAGAGGTGCCATTCCTTAGGGGAAAGGGCAGGAATTTTCTTAACTTGGCAGGCAGTATCGGCAAACATGAAAATAGACTTAAGTATTCAAACATCCCTGAAGTAAAGACAAAATCAATAAGGAAAACAAATCCTGAAAAGTGGCTTTTGAGAAGATCACACTGAATTCAAGGCATTCAATGAAGAATGTTCTGAGAGATCCAATTTCCCTCAGGGAGATGTTCCTCAGCGTCCTGCCCCCCAAAACACACACTGTCTCTCTCTCACTCACTCTCTCTCTCTTCTCTCTCTCTCTCCCTCTTCTCCCCTTTTTCCCTCACCTCCCTCAACTATATTCCCCTCTCACATTTTGTCAGGTCACTGAAAGGTAACAAAAAATCCTATCCAGAGGGCCGGAGAGATAGCACAGTGGGTAGGGTGTTTGCCTTGCATTGCGGCCAACCCGGGTTCGATCCCGGTGTCTCATATGGTCCCCAAGCTCTGAGAGTAAGAGCCAGGAGTAACCCCTGAGCGTCACCGGTAGGACCTAAAACACCCAAAAAAAGTAAGAGAGAAAAAAAAAAAAGAAATCCAATCCATACAGTATCACATGTAACTTAAGATAAAAGAAAACTTTCTGAAAAAAAAAATTAGCAAAAAAGAGAGCATCCTCAGGGCATAATCACACTAATATTACAGTACAGATTTAGAATCTACAGTCATGCAATGACTGTATTTTATTTAATCATTGTAGGCAGCATTAATATTCACGTGAGACTAAAGAGGAAGAGACCTGTTTTCATGATTAAGTTTTCTAATTTATTTATGAAACAGTAGGAAAATTACAAATACAGCATCAAAAGACTTCATTTGCAGATGACTTCCGCTCTAGAACACAGGAATCACCGGAAAACGATGACAGCTACAGGGAGGATTCAGAAAGGGCTGCCAAGTTAACACCGGAATTAGCAGCTCCTATCAACCATCAACCACCTTAGGTTAAACACAGACACTCAATTAATGGAAGGTGTTATTGTGGTCCAGTTATCCTAGGGCATGAAACCAGGAGTTATGAACCATCTCTCATTACATTACCAAGAAGAGCTGCAATTGGCAGTAAGAAATGGACCCTGCTAGAGGAGCCTGGGTCATACCCAGCAGTGTCCAGGGGTCACCCCCAGAGCCCTGAGGGAACATATGCATTTCTGGGACCTAAACTTGGAGTCAGCCATATGCAAGACAAGTGCCGAACCCCTGACACTGCCTCTCCAGGCTAACCCCAACTATTTTTATAGAGAAAACATGCCATACAAAATCTGGCAAAGTATAATAACAGAAAGCTGAGGAAATATCAAAAAACAATAAAGCATGATAGAATAATGCTTTCCACGGAAAATGAGTGGTTGAAGTAGTCATTTATCTTTCAAACCTGCTAACCTGTCTCGCAAGATGTCATATGGGCCTGAACAAAAATGAGAGAAAATCACAACAGGAAAGTGTGAAATGTGCTTACAAAAAAAAAAATGCCAGAAAGGAGAACATTTAAATAACCTTTGAAAAATAACTTCGATCCACCCATGCAATTTACATGTCTTTAGTGAATGTGGGAGATTTCTGATGCCCAATTATAAGAACAGAAATAATTACATGAAGAAAATAAACTAATACAATCTTTAGTCATGCAATAAAATCCTTACTGTGTGTGTGAGTGTGAGTGTGAGTGACTATGAGTGTGTGTGTAGTGTGTGTGTGTGTGTGTGTGTGTGTGTGTGTGTGTGTATAAAAGGCCGGAGCAATAGTACAGCAGGTAGGGTTTTTGTCTTGCACACAGCCTATGCAGGTTCAATCCCAGCATCCCATATGGTCCCCTGAGCACCACCAGGACTAATTCCTGACTTCAGAGCTAGAAGTAACCCCTAAACATCACACCCCCCCCCAAACAAAAAGGAAAGAAATGAGCCCTACCTACATTCTGGACCACCTATGAGTCCCACCTCTCAAAGTTTAGTCAGCATATGCGCTAACATGAAATTGGCATGCTGGATAGGATCCAGAACTCTACTTTGAAACACAGGAATCTGCACAAAAGCTTCAAGTTCCCTAAAGTATGTATAGATAACAAAAGGAATCAGATGTCAAATAGAGAAAAAACTACTTACACTCTAAGAAAGGAATTTCAAGGAACTCAAAAGCTTTTGGCAATGAACCTTACTAAATGTATGTGGGAAAATAAGTGAGTACATATCTTTCTATTATTATTATTGAGTAAAAAATAAGAAAATAATATTTAGGAATGTACTTGTATTATTAAGAAGTTCTCAATTTTAAAAGGGTTTGTGAATTTTTGATTATGTTATCAGAGCTTTTATGTTATCCTTTTACTCTGGACAAAAGTAATTTCCTACGAAAATTAATAATATAAACAAATGGTTTGAAACACCACAGATGCATCTGTTTATATTCAGATAGCTAATATGCTAAGCATTCTTATCTATTAAATTAAAGCAGGTCACCTAAGAATTTTTCTAGATAGTACTTAATAAGCCTAATTATAATAAGTACATACAGTTGCAGTTATAAAATGGACATCTGTTTTATAATATTCTCCAATTTTGGCGTTATAGTAAATCAAATTAGCTTCCATGTGCTATTTCCATTACTGATGTTCTACATGGCAGAAAAGAAAAAGTTCCTTAGAAATAGGATATAAAACTCTATTATTTTTGGTTGTTGTTTCCTGAGTTTTATTTATTCATTTATTTACTTGTTTGTTTGTTTTGCTTTTTTTGGGTCACACCCAGTAATGGCTCAGGAATTACTCCTTTCGGTGCTTGGAGACCACAGAAGATGTCAGGGATTGAACCTGGATCGGTCGTGAGCAAGGCAAATGTCCTCCCTGCTGTCCTCCAGCCCTCTAAAACTCTTCTTACCTTTGAAGTTCTCCATTCCCAGCCATCGCCTATCTGCTGGGAATGTTTAATAAATTCTGCACAATGATGCTGGAATGTTTTTTTCTCCAAAGAATCCATCTTCTTCCATATTAAATGAGAGCTGGTTTTATCTACATAAAAACAAAGTATGAGTATTAACTGTAGGAAGAATGATGAAAGGAATTCTGCTAACACACTTACTTCTATTAAGAAACCAAAATCTGAGATAAAGTTGAAAATAACCTCAGATTCCTTTTTTCAAAAAGGGATTCTATTTTTCCCCATTCCCATATTTGGGGGTTGGAGAATGGCTCCCAAGCAGTGCTCGTCAGGTTCAAGGACCCTTCCACAGAATTCACAGTCGGTAGGCCAGCAGTTCCAGGTAAGACAGCAGAATACAATGCAGTGCAGCACAGAGCCTGAGATACTCACAATACAGCTCACACACTGCGGTGCAATTGCCTGCAGTGCAGCACAGAGCCTGAGATACTCACAATACAGCTCACACACTGGGTGCAATTGCCTGCAGTGCAGCACAGAGCCTGAGATACTCACAATACAGCTCACACACTGTGGTGCAATTGCCTGCAGTGCAGCACAGAGCCTGAGATACCTCACAATACAGCTCACACACTGCGGTGCAATTGCCTGCAGTGCAGCACAGAGCCCTGAGATACTCACAATACAGCTCACACACTGCGGTGCAATTGCCTGCAGTGCAGTACAGAGCCTGAGGTGCTGCTCTTAGTACACTCACACACTGCTGTGCAGTTACCTCAGTGCAGCATGGAGCCTGAGGCACTGCTCTCAGTATGCTCACACTCTGCTGTGCAGTTACCTCACTGCAACGTGGAGTCTGAGGTGCTGCTCTCAGTACAGCTCACACACTGCAGTGCGATTACCTGCAGTGCAGCACAGTGCCTGAGGTGCTGCTCTTAGCACACTCACACACTGCTGTGCAGTTACCTCAGTGCAGCATGGAGCCTGAGGTGCTGCTCTCAGTACAGCTCACACACTGCGGTACAATTGCCTGCAGTGCAGTACAGAGCCTGAGGTGCTGCTCTTAGTACACTCACACACTGCTGTGCAGTTACCTCAGTGCAGCATGGAGCCTGAGGCACTGCTCTCAGTATGCTCACACTCTGCTGTGCAGTTACCTCAGTGCAGCATGGAGTCTGAGGTGCTGCTCTCAGTACAGCTCACACACTGTGTGATTACCTGTGTGATTGCTGCCGGTAATCACGGTGTGATTACCTGTGTGATTACCTGTGTGATTGCTGTACTGCAGGTAATCACGATATGATTACACTGTGTGATTACCTGTGTGATTGCTGCACTGCAGGTGTGATTACCTGCAGTGCAGCACAAAGCTTGAGGTGCTGCTCTTAGTACACTCACACACTGCTGTGCAGTTACCTCAGTGCTGCATGGAGCCTAAGGTGCTGCTCACACACTGCTGTGCAGTTACCTCAGTGCAGCATGGAGTCTGAGACGCGTTCAGTACAGCTCACACACTGCCATGCAGTTACCTGGGTCACCCAGTGGATGCCAGTTACATTCTTTACCCCCATCTCCTCTGGCTCCTCTGAAAGAAAACGTGAGCAACTTGAAAACCTAAAATCTATATATGTAAAAAGTACACATCTCTTTTTATAAATAGTAAAAGTGACATTGAATACAGCATAAATCTTTACCGTTATATGTGAATGGAATTTTAGCAAAAGGGGTTGTTTATCTATATGTCTTATTTCTAGAGTTTAATTTTATCTCCCTTCTATTCAACTAATGCTTCCTAACAACCTCCTCAGAACTTCTTTACCTCTGACCTTAGCTCTTACATATTCCTGCAGCCCTCAGTGGAGCTGAGCTATTCTTCACACATTATCAGAGTTTCACCCACCAACAAATGTTTTAAAGCCTTAAAGTATTTGTTTTTCAAGGTGCAAGGTTATGATTACCCTAATTAATTACCTACTTTATTGAGTCTACAACTGCAGGAAATCGAGGAATATTCATCACATGTTTGTTATACAAATCTGAGCAATTGTGAAACTCTGCTTATAGGAAGAGAATTTTAGAACTTAAAGGACACGTGAGATTACGTGGTTCAAGTCTCTTGATGAGAAAAATTAGAACAAGTGAATTCCCACACTCTCTTCATCCATGATAAGCATCATCAGGACAATTAACATGTATTGACTGCTTGCTCTGTCAAGCACTGTGCTAGACACTTTACATTCCCATTTAATCCTCACACAACCCAAAGGCTACTGTTATCCTCAATCCTTAAGTGAAAATAAGAAACTAATATGTTCAAAAATGCAAAGCGAGAAAGGTTCCAAACCTCATTCTGACTCCACGGGATCAATGATCTAGCTGATTCCAAATCTTGCAGGTTTCCAAATCAGCTTAACTAGTTGATTCCAAATCTTGTGGGGGTTTTTATTATTCAGATTTAGCATACACGGGAATTTGATCCTTCATCTATCAAATAATACTGAGTAGCTATGAAATATACCACTACATAGAGGTGACTGGTACACAAAACTAAGAAATAAGTATGCAGTTCTTGTTTATACATTAAATAAAAGGAGAAAGATAAGGAGTGGAAATAATTATAGAAGAAACTCACAGCCAACTTCCATCTCCGCCAGATAAAAGAATGAATAGCTACCGCATACTGATCATGAAGCACATTACTCCCACTTCCTATGACCTAGGATGATCACAACATACACAGTATAGACTTTAATGCTACGTATACCAAATTAATAAAATGCAATTAAAAAAGGAAAAAAATAGCCGGTTTTTATTTCTACGGCAATGGCAAGTCACTAGGAAAACTCTGCATCCACCAACTCTATTTCAAATCTCCAGCACTATACATGGTCCCTGGGCACTGCCAGGAGGCACTCCTGAGCACAGAACTAGGAATAGTACCCAAACACCACCAGTATGTGGCCCCAAAAAATCCCTCCAAATACTGTTTATACTGTTTTGTTTCAAACTAGATATAGACAATAATACAACTGAAAAGATTAGATATGGGAAAATTATACAAACCTACAATTTGACACTAAAAATTGCTGCATGTATATATGTATGTATATAAACATAGCATTTTGGATTCATTTTAACCAAGAATGAGAACTAAAAATTAATGGAAATCGAATAAAATCTGTTGGGGGAAGACAAAAGATAAAAAAATAAAAGATATGGACGCTCCAATTCGATACACATAAGGAAAGAAAATATCTTGGTCATACCTTTTTTCTTTAATGGGAAATAGATACCTTTATATGTTTTAGGTTGAAATAAAGGGTTTCAGTATTCTTTGATGGCTCCCCTCATCACAACCTGTGATGTATACCTTCTCTGAGTCTCCATACATTTTTCTCAATAAAACAATTTTACTTTAAGAACAAAAGAAAACATCTCAATATGCATCTGTTTTTTCACTAGCTCTAATCAACTTAGTCAAGTAACTAGTCTACTCTCAATTCAACAGATAGCATTGGAAAAGTACATACAATCAGTTCTATATGCAATTAATTTATAGTCTATGCAATAATGGAGATATGCAGATCAGAGTAGGCACATTACATAATACCTTACATACCTTACAAAGGTGGGAGTTTATGTGCAATGCGGAAGTTGAGACTATAGCCATAGGAGATATAAAACAGCCCTTGAAGCTGAAGAGGTTACAATATTAAATAACTGAGGTTACACAGAAGTCAATTGTGACAGGCCCAAACCTCAAGGAAGAGAGAGAGTCAGAAGCTGAGGCAGTGGCCTGAGATAAGAGAATAGGAGGATGTGATGATCCCAGGCAATGAAAGAGAAGATAAAGATGATGCATCTCGGGGCAGGAGAGACAGTACAGAGGTGAAGGTGCTTTCTTTGTGTTTGGCTGACCCCAGTCAATCCCCCAAACTACAAATGGTCTCAAGCACCACTGGAGTGACCCCTGAGCAAGGACCAGTAGTAAAAGAAAGTCGTAACTTTCTTTTTTTTTCCAACTGCCTTTCCCCACATGTTAAGTCATGTAGAGACGACTTAGGAGATTTGGAAGCGATCTATATAAAAGAGTCCAATGAAACCAGGACTATAAATATCAATGAGCATCTCATGGAGCATGAAAGTTGACATTAATCTGTGTGAGAGGGGGTGTAATTTGGGTGCCAACAATTCAATTTACGGTTTTACATGCTAAGCCATCTACACTGAGCTACCCAGAACCACTGCACTAAACTCTGTATGCACGTGCCTGTCTGGAGGGAGAGTGGCGAAAGAGATTCTATGACTTTCAACAGATCTTTATGGGGTCTTCAGCAATATGTTACAAACCTCAGAGGAAAAAGAATGATTGCAGATCCAGAAAATAAAGTGTGAAGTACTTGGAGATCCTATACCCAGAGAGGAAGGTTACATGGAGTACAGAATGACTAACAAATAAACCAGAAACATCACAACAATAGTTAAGAATGGAAAGGATAAAAGGATTGAGTAGAACATGAAACAGTCACTGATGCCTTAGTGAGCAGTTCTGAAACCATGTAGAGAAGGCAGTGTCCCATGGGCTGAGGAGATAACAAAAAGTGAGGAAATCCATCTGCATTTCTGTATTCACTGCAGCACTATTCACAATAGCCAGAATCTGGAAACAACCTGAATGCCCAAGAACAGAAGACTGACTAAAGAAACTATGGTACATCTACACAATGGAATACTATGCAGCTGTCAGAAAAAAAATAAAGTCATGAAATTTACCTGCAAATGGATGGACATGGAGACTATCATACTGAGTGAAATTAGTCGGAAGGAAAAGGACAGATATAGAATGACTGCATTCATTAGTGGGATATAAATATATACCAGTGTTCTACTAATTGTGGGATATGGTAATGCCACTAAAAACTGAGTATTGAATGTATGCAAAGGGATTTACAAGATAATCCCTAAATGTATATACAGCAAACCACAATGTGGAAGAGAGAGAGGAGAGAGAGGGAGTGAGAGAGACAGAGAAAGGAGAGACAGAGAGACACAGAGACAGAGAGACACAGAGAGAGAGAGAGAGAGAGAGGCAGACTACCTGCTGTAGAGCCAAGTTGGAGAGGGGGAGGGAATCTGGGGACATTTATTGTAGAAATGTGCACTGGTGGAGGGATGGATGCTGCAACATTGCAAGGTTGAAGCCCAATCATGACAGCTTTGTAAATGTCTATCTCACGGTGTTACAATAAATAAATATAAATTTTAAAAAAGTGAGGAAATCATGAAAACTTTATAGCTTACTTAAGAAAAAAATTTTAAAAAAGTTTAAAAAAGAAATGGGTAACAGAAGGATGTAAGGGAGCAAAGATGTAAGGGAGATACTGTTGTCCCTAAGAAAGGTAGAGAGCCAAATACATGTTTAAATAATTGAACAAAGGTTTTGGCAGGGAAAATATCGAAGAAAAGAGTTCAATACTGAAGAGTTGAGTGATATTATTATTGGATTTGAGCAGTACAGTCCCCCTACCCCACCTACCCCCTGTCTTAAGCCTGGATCTACGGGCCGGAGTGATAGTCCAGCAGGTAGGTCATTTGCCTTGCATCCGGACAACCCAGGTTCGATTCCCAGCATCCCTTATGGTCCCCCAAGCACTGCCGGAGTAATTCCTGAGTGCAGAGCCAGGAGTATCTGCTGAGCATCACCAGGTGTGATCCCAAAAAGCAAAATAATAATAATAATAATAATAATAATAATAATAATAATAATAATAATAAGCCTGGATCTAAAATTTAGAGAAGAGTGGAAGAGGGCTCAATGCCACAGAACACATGCCCGGCACGCAGGAGGCTTAGGTTAACCCCCAGCAACCCCAAGAGCAGCTCTCAAGGAGTGAGTAAAGAGAGGCCTTTCAGCACTGCTGGGTATGATCCTCAAACCAAAGAATAAACAAACAAAACTTAGAGTTTTACAAATGGCAGCAAAATTAAAGGGACATGAAGTCCAAGATCACAAATTCTGATGTAAAGAAAAGACAAGCTAGGGGCTGGAGCAACAGTACAGCAGGAACCAGGGGTTCAATACCCAGTACCCCACATGGTCGCCAGAGCAGTCCGTGAGTGAGCCCTGGCGCAAAGCTATGGAAGTGCTGTTGAAAAGAACGAGAGGTCCATATTAAAAAAAAAAATAAGTGAAGGCCACAATCATTAGAGAACCCAATTCTAGAAAGCAAACTATCTGCAAGGCACTGCAACAGACGTCAGCAATACTTATGCCTCCATATGTGAGAACGAGCAGAGAAGGCTGAGGGACTAGAGAGGGAGGTACATGGGTAAGAGCTTGCCTTACATGAAGCCAACCCCAGTTCAATCCCCGGTATCACATATGGTCCTCTGAGCACTGTCAGAAGTGATGCCTGAGCATAAAGCTAGGAGTAAGCCTTGAGCACTGACAGATATGATTCAAAATCCCAAAACTAAACAGAACAGAGGGTGTATTGACTATGCATGCAAAGTTGTAATTTTGCTGGTTGATTCCGTTGACAGATGGGGTGGAGAAGAGAACAGATATGCTAGTGAGAATAATTCAGAAGGCTGAGAAGGAAAAAGAAGGGACTAAGAAAATGGGGAATATCAAGGAATACTAGATTCAAAAGGGGTTTAGGTCAACTGAGTGAGAGAAGTGAAAAGGAGGAAGAATGAGCTTTTAAACTTGATGAAGTATCAGCTCTGGTCAAGGATTGCGTATAAGAAATAGCTTGGGGGGCGGAGCGATAGTCCAACGGTAAGGCGTTTGCCTTGCGCGGCGCCCATGCCGCGCGCAGGTTCGATCCCCGGCATCCCATATGGTCCCCGAGCACCGCCAGGAGTAATTCCTGAGTGCAGAGCCAGGAGAAACCCCTGAGCATTGCCGGGTGTGACCCAAAAAGAAAAAAAATGTAAAGAAATAGCTTGGAGTGAAGGTCACTGGAGCACAAAACATTTTTAAAAATTACATGGTTTAGGTGCCAGGGAGATAGTATACAGGTACTTTGCCTTGCATACAGTCTACCCAGGTTCGATTCCAGGCACTGTATATGGTCCTGCAAGCCCCCAAGGAGTGACCCCTCAGAACAGAAAGAGGAATAAGCCCTGAGCACAGCCAAGTATGGCACTCCCCCAAAAAATAGAACATATATAAATTATATTATATATATATCAAATATATATATAATATAATTTATATATGTTCTATTTGATATATATGCCAAATACCAGTAACAATTATAGACCTCATTCCAGAATGGATTGAGGCTCTTTATGTTCCTGGATCAAGCAGATGCCTTGGGCTCTACTAGCATGAGACAGGACATATGGAGATGTTACTGGGGCCCGCCGAGCAAATCGATGATGAACGGGAAGACAGTGATACAGTGATTATATATATATATATATATATATATATATATATATGTATGTATGTATGTATGTATGTATATATATATATGTATAATATAGATAAAACACTTCGAGGTTTCAAACATTTGCTGCTTTCCACATGGATGCTGAAGTCACTTGGAATATCCTAACAGCACAGAAAAGGGTGGCTCTGCTTTCTAACACCACACCTATGAAGATGGATCACTAATGAGTCAGAAACCACCCCGGATTCCTTCCCTAGACAGAACTACTGGCAGCATGTGAAGAAAACCACCTGACCTGCTGTCTCACTGAACTGAACTGGGTGAGCATTAGAAGAGGAGGACAAGACACTGGACATGGTATCCGAAGGCTCCAAGAGGCATGGGTGCTGAAAGCAAACTACTGAGCCCTACTGAAGAAAAAGCAGCTCTTAATCTTTTTTAAGTGCCAAGTCTCCACTGCCAGATAGGTAGCAGAGTGTGCGGGGCACTTTCCTTACACAAAGCCAAGCTAGGTTCAATCCTCAGCACCCCAAGTCCCCTGAGCATGGCCGGGCGTGATTACTGATGGTAGAGCCAGCAACAAGACCTGATCACTGCCAGGTGTGCCCCCACCCCCTGCGAAAGAAACAGGGGAAAATGCCCCATTTCCTATAAACTCTTGGTAGAAGCAATGCGAATATCTAACATTACGTGAGATTTAAGTGTGGAAACTGGTGCCCAGTGGATTCATTCGCCAACCTGACCAGGACATTCACATGCACTTGGGGAACTGTGACACTCGCAATGCACGCCGTGGGAGACTTCTAAATTTAGGGTTTTCCGACTCTTCTTTTCCCCTTCCCATCCCCTCCACTGATGCTGTGATAGTGGGCGATCTCCCACATGCCTGCCTGGCAGTGCCATTATGGGCTCTCATGCTCACAGAAACCCTATGAATGTAAAGAATGTGGGAAAATATTCACAAGGAACTCTTTCTTCACGCAGAAGAGATTTCACATAAGGGGCAGGAGCGGTGCACAGCGGGGAGGATGTTTGCCTTGCATGTGCTGACCTGAATTTGATCCCCAGCATCCCATAGGTCCCCTGAGCAATTCCAGGAGTAATTCATGATTGCAGAGCCAGGAGTAGCCCCTGAGCATTGCCAAGTGTGATAAAAAAATGTTTTTAGTTGGAAAAGATCACGTATGGTCATAATTTAAGGAACTATTCCTAGAAGACTCAAAATATTCAAGACCATGGAAAATGCTTAGATTACACCAGAATAATTGTTCTCATTGGCAGCGATCTATTCTCCATTTCTCTTGTCTTTCTTGTTTGTGTGCTGTTTTAGTCACACCCAGCTTTTTGGGTTCCTTTTGTTAACATCCTCTGTCTCCTACTCAGTAGGTGTGAAATTTTCTCTCCAAATGCAATGGCTTGCTAAAATGTTGCTTTTATCTTACACCCCTTGCATGCCCTTGTGTTGGAGCTTGTTTTGGAAGGAAAGTCCTTTTCATAGATACAGGTAGACATTTAGGCTAATTAGTTACTCCTGGCCTTGCACCATGTTCTTTTCTTAATTTTTTTAATATTTATCTTTTTAAATATTTTATTATACCACCATTAGATATACAATTACAACAATTACAATTATGACATTACAGGTCAGCACACGCAACAATTACATCTTGTAATTGTTTCAGTTTTGGTTCTACCATGTTCCAGCACCCATCCCTCCACCCATGCCCTTTTCCCATCACCAATGTCCCCACCAATGTGCCTACGAGGGGATGCCATTTTCCACATCCAGACTCCCCACTGGGTCAGAGTTCCACCCAGCAGAAGAGCTGATCACAAGCCCAACTCATCAGAGACCCACCCTACGGCGGTCTTTTTTCAAGCCCAGCCCAGGTATGCTGATCCAGAGACTCACATACACAGGGCAGAGCTGCTACCAGCTCTCCCTGTGCACAGATGATCACAAGGTGCCCGCGAGGGATGTCAGGTTCTAGTCCTGGTCCACCACTCCAGCAGCGTCTCACAAGAAGCCAGAGGAACCCCCACACCATGAGAGCTGCCATTTTCCACATCTTGACTCCCCTCTCCTCAGAGCTCCGCCCAGCAGAAAAGCTAATCACAATACCAAGATCAATAAATACAAGAGATGAGAGGCGACTACAAGAGTATCCCACCCACACGGCAGAGCCTGGCAAGCTACCCATGTCCTATTTGATATGCCAAAACCAGTAACAATTATAGACCTCATTCCCATGACCTAAAGGAATGGTTTGAGGCTCGTTGTGTTCCTGGGGTGAGCAGATTCCCTTGGGCTACACTAGCATGTGACAAGATGTATGGAGATGTTACTGATGCCTGCTTGAGCAAATAGATGAACAACGGGAAGACAAGTGATACAAGTGATACAAGTTCAACAGAGGTGGAACCATTTTGTTGTGTTGCCAATACACAACTGACTGTGGTATGGTTGAAAATCGCTTTCAAAGCCAGAGACCACACACAGTCAGTGCAGCCAGCGTGAAGAGCAGAGCTGATTTAGGAGAGTGCAAAGCACATGCAATGGCACCGAGTATCAAACTTGAAACCTCATGTTTGCAGGGCGGGAATTGTAAGCCACTGAACCAGGACCCTTTCCCTGGTCTTTCAACAGAGATTTCTTTTCATGGAAACATTTTTATAAATATCTTAATCCACAGAATGTTGTTAAAGGAAATAATGTCTTGAGTTCGGCTAAATTTGTTTACCATAATATGCCTTGCTAAATTCACAATGGAAAATCTAATCAGGTGGGTGAATGTGGGAACACAGGTTTTGGAAAAGGAAGGACCAAGTATAGGAAAGTAAATAAAAAAGAAATAACAAACAACAGAGATTTCTGAGGTGTTTGTCACATGTTTTAGAAATTTAAGTGAAATATAACCTATGTGTATTTGAAACTCAAATTCAGTGCAAATAAAGTAACCTAAACTAAGTAAGGAGTCTTACTCTGCTGAGTAAGGTGCTTCAGTGATACAACTGGGGAAAGTGACACCTAAAAAGGACCCTGAGGGTCCAGATAAATGGTAGAGCATAGGGCACTTGCCTTGCACCCCGCCAATCTGGGCTCAACCCTATATAGTCCCCGTGCACTGACAGGATTGATCCCTGAGCACAGAGCCAGGAGTAAACCCTGAGCACAATTGGGTGTGGCCCTCAAAAAACAAAATAAATAAAACAAAGACATTAAAAACAAGAACCTAAGAGAAACAGAGTATATAAATGTCTGGATCCCAGAGAAGGCCTTGAAAGTCACTGAGGAGCTCAGTTATGACAGAAATAACAGGTGAGAGAGGAATACCGTGGAACGGAGCTGATAAACGCCCAGGGTTCTTGTCTCCTGAAAGCTCTAAAGGGTTTTGAAAGTGGAAGTAACTGATCAGATTTGCTCTCTGGTTTCCAAAGAAGATGACAGATCTTGCTTAAAGGGATGAAGACTGTCTAAAAAGGATCTCACATAATCCAGGGAGACAAAATGATGCTAGGCAGAGCCAAAGATTGGCAGAAGAGCAGAAGAGGGCGGGATTGTAAAGGCAAACGATTTGATGCTTTGCTTATTACAGCTGACAGATCTTGGTACGTGAGGCAGAGCTGAGAGACATCACTCTAGAAGAGAGTTTCGGTATTTTTCGCAGCAGGTAGTGTGGTGAGTGGGACAGACCCTGGAGGAAGACTGGGTTCAAGGCTGTTGTGGATTTAGTTTCACCATGTGAAATGCCTATGGAATACCCAGGTAAAGGAGAGTTAGAAAGCACTGTGAGACTAATGGGGAACTTAGGAAAAATGAAAGCTGGTCTGAAAATTGATTCTCAAGTAACAATACATAAATAATTGTAGACATTTGGTGACTCAGGTAGATGATGCAGAATAGTAAGAAGGACAAAATGCAGCAGAGAAATCATTCTTCCAACAGCATGAGGCCCTGACATTTAGTAAGAAATACTAAATCAAAGAGAAATTAAATCTAATTCAGAAAGAATACTAACTTACTTTGGAATTTTTAATAGATTCCAAACAAGCCCTCACTTAATAAGAAAATTGAACTCAGTGAAAACACTCCATTCCCTAAGCCCCCAGTTACTTGAGGTTTACTGAACTATTCAAAATGCTACTCGAAACATAAAATTGCACTCAATAGCCATAGTTTATCTAATTAACAGCACCGTGCCACCAGCAAGATGACTGGAACATCAAAGCACTAATTAATATTTGGTTGAATATGTTTAAAATTATGTAAGAACTGGGCTTTTGCTGAGGGATGCTCCATACAATGATACAAACACTTATAGCTTGATTACAAAATTAGGAGCTATACTATATTTAAAAGGATATCCATCTTCATTCAAATCACCATAAAGCACGATAATGAAATATCAATGAATAATTATTGCCTCTGCACAAGATTCTTTCAGTGAAGCAAACATTAAAATATAATAGATTTTTACACATGCTTTGCAATTCTTCTGAGCTCAGAAAATAGTCGAGGCACATCTTAGAACGCCTTATGACTACGGTCAAATATGGAAATAACCACAATTAAGGCTTATTAAGGAATAATGGCGAGAATAATCCTGTTTTTCAAAGCAAGAGCCTTCGACAGGTGAAGTGCCTGTTTCCAGGATTTACCTGTCTTAAATTTAGACTAGAGGTGACAAGGAAACACAAGGGAATGCTCAGTCAAAAGACTAATTCCAATTCTCATCGGTAAACAATGAACTTCTTAATTCTTATAATTACAAGTTAGAAATGACTCAGAGACCTTTCCACATCATAAAGCATGAATTGTTAATACGCCTATTTTGCTTGGGTCTCACCTTGGTGAACAGCTGCCCAATTTTTCTTTTTTTTTTTCAAAGTAAAATATTTCAACAAAAATGTAATGGGCCGGACTGAAAGCACACATTGCAGATTGTGAGG
>JAJIBD010039189.1:0-28066 GCA_021461705.1 Cryptotis parvus | reverse complement strand
GGAGGCTGGAACTGCAGCTCGCCCAAACCCAGCTGAATATGGGACCCCCCAGGAGGGCAGACGGGTTTTGGGAGTGGGCCCGTCACCTCTGGGGGGTCCTGGAAGCAGCTGGATGAGACTCGCCCATCACACTAGCCACCATTTTCGCTGATCCGGGCCGCTGGGAAACTGCCTCACACTAGATTAACAGAGCAAAACCAGTTTATGCCCAGGTCGCACGAATGCGAGGAAACAGTAATCTCTTTTAATGCACTGCATTCACTAAGACAGGAAAGTTTGGCGGGAGGGAGATAAAGAGAGAGAAATGACATACAGAACCCACCAAGTAGTTGAGGTGTGGGAAGGGGAGGGAGGTGGGGGACATTGGTGATGGAGATGGTTTGGGTGGAGGGATGGGTGTTGGAACACTGTAGAACCAAAAAACTCTACACTTGAGCATCTTGCTAATAGGCTGTCTAAAATGGTGTAATAATATTGGGGAGAAATAATAAAAATAAAATTAAATTAAAAAATTAAAAAAATATTAAAAAATTAACTCTTGGGGCCCTGAGAGATAGCACAATGGGCAAAGCATGCCTTGCACATGGCCAACCTGGGTTTGATCCCCATGGCATGCCATATGTCCCCCCGAGCACGCAAATTATTCCTTCTCAGGAGTAATTGCAGGAGTAACCCCTGAGTACTGCTGGGTGTAACCCAAAAAGTAAATAAAAAAAACTTTTTTAACTCCAGGGGCCAGAGTGATGGGGGCACGCACATAGGGCATTTGCCTTGCACATGGTGGCTGACCTGGATTTGATCCCCCGGCATCCCATATGGTCCTCCCAAGCACTGCCAGGGAGTAATTTCTGAGTGCAGAGCCAGGAGCAACCTAAGCATCACCAGGTGTGACCCAAAAAAAAAAAAAAAAAATTTGGGGCCAGAGCGATAGCCCAACGGGTAGGTGTTTGCCTTGCACGCTGACCAGCCTGTGCCGGCCGGGTTCGATTCCGCATCCCATATGGTCACCCGGCACGCCAGGAGCAATTCCTGAGTGCAGAGCCAGGAGAAACCCTGAGCATTGCCGGTGTGACCCCCAAAAAAAATTTTTTAAACTCAGTTGTTATCACCCGTTGAAAATTTTGGACTGGGACCAGAGCAAAGCACAGCAGGTAGGATGTTTGCCTCGCAAGCGTCGACTGGGTTTAATCCCGAGCAACTCATATGGTCCCCCAAGCACTGCCAGGAGTAATTCCTGAGTGAAGAGCCAGGAGTAACCCCTGGGCGTCGCTGGGTGTGACCCAAAAGGAAAAAAAAATTTGGACTTTCAGAAGTGCAGAGCTACAACACTGATAAATCAGGAGTACCATATACTGATAAAACAGGAGATTGGATGGATATAATGTAGAAAGCATCCAATCTCGATTAATAAGATATCAGTATAGAAAGATTAACTTCAACATTTTAGTAATCTCCTATACAGGGGGCTTAATAGCTCCATGGGGGAGATCACACAATTTGACTAACTTGCTTCTAAAGAAACATTTTTTGATCATTCTTGTAGCAAATTATAACAAGCAATATAAAATAGATAATTAAGGACCTGCTATGGGGGGCAGGCTTAAGGGGTGGTTGGGAAAATATCAGTGGTGGGATGTGCAATGGTGGTGGAATTGGTGATGGTATATTGAATGTAACAAACCGCAGTGAACAATTTTGTAAACCACATTGTTTATATAAGGTGTACTGGGAAAATAAAAATTAACAAAAATAAATAAAAATAAAATTTAAAAAGTCAACCTGATAATTCTAACTAGCCCTGTTGGTTGCATAGGCCTAGGCAAAGAGATAAGCACATGAAAAGCGTGACAGGTGAAGAAGGTGGTTTTCACAATCAAGTGCTTATAATGGGAGCTAGCTAGGAGGAAATGTAGAGAAGTGGGCAATGAAGTCAGTGGAGAGAAACTGACTCCACGTCCTGGTAAAGGGATAAATGGCGATTCAATGCACTAAAAGGAATGACCCAGAAAGAGGTTTGTAGGACGCTTGAAATTGAGAACTGGAGATGCAGGTATTGCCAGGGTTCGGTTCGTGCGAGAGCGCCAGCTACCCTGAGGGAAACTTCGAGGGAACCAGCTACTAGACGGTTCAATTAGTCTTTCGCCCCTATACCCAGGTCGGAAGACCGATTTGCACGCCAGACCGCCACGGACCTCCACCAGTTTCCTCTGGCTTCGCCCTGCCGGGCATAGTTCACCATCTTTCAGGTCCTAACACGTGAGCTCGTGCTTCACCTCCCTGGCGCGGGTGGGCGAGACGGGCCGGTGGTGCGCCCTCGCGGACTGGAGAGGCCCTCGGGATCCCACCTCGGCCCGGCCGCTGGTCTGCCCCCTCGTACCCCCAGCCCCGACTGCGGGGGCCGGGGTGAGTGGTACGCGGGGGGAGCGGGATGGGGGGCGGACTCACAGACATGGGGCAGAGCTGCTACTGGCTCTCCCTGTGCCCAGCCGCTCACGAGGTGCCCGCGAGGGATGGCGGGTTCTAGCCCTGGCCCATCACCCCAGCAGAGCCTTGCAACAAGCCAGACGACCCCCCCAGCCCCGACTCCATGAGGACCTCCATTTTCCACATCCGGACTTCCCCTCGGTGAGAACTCCACCCAGCAGACCAGCCTATCACAGCCCGGCTCACGCGCCACTTGCGGCCCACGCGGTTCATCAATAAATGCTGGATCTAGAGATGACTACAAGAGTATGCTACCTGCACGGCAGAGCCTGGCAAGCTACCGTGTCGTATTTGATATGCCAAATACCAGTAACAATTATAGACCTCATTCCCATGACCTGATGGAATGGTTTGAGGCTCTTTATGTTCCTGGAGCAAGCAGGTGCCCTTGGCTCTACTTGCACGAGACAGGTCATATGGAGATGTTACTGGGGCCCGCTTGAGCCAATCGATGATGAACAAGAAGACAGTGATAGTGACAGATACAGGTCTAGAATATGACCAAGGGAATGAGTGACTGACCTGAAGAAACAAGGAACTGAAACCAATGTTAGTATGATCTACATGGACACTAAAAATCATTTTAAGACAAGTAGTTTTGACATAGTCAAATCTGAAGTGTTTCAGAGCTGAGGGTTATGTTAAAAGGTATTTGAAAGGTAGTTTCCAACCACTGAATGGTGCTCATCTGCAGGTGTAAAATGACTGTGATAGAGCCAGTAAAAATGGTGTCAGAGGAAATAAGAACAACTGCCTCGGGGCTGGAGTGATAGTACAGCAGGGAGGGCGTTTGCCTTGCACACAGCGACCTGGGTTCGATCCCCAGTATCCCATATGGTCCCAGAGCACTGCCAGGAGTAATTCCTGGAGTGCAGAGCCAGGAGTAACGCCTGAGCATTGCCAGGTGTGACCCAAAAAAGGAAAAAAAAAGAACAACTGCCTCTAGGCCCAAGGCATAATACATCTATAAAAAAGAAAACACCACCAGTAGAGA
Organism: Cryptotis parvus; assembly: GCA_021461705.1. Lineage (NCBI taxonomy): Eukaryota > Metazoa > Chordata > Mammalia > Eulipotyphla > Soricidae > Cryptotis > Cryptotis parvus. The sequence continues at coordinate 24,588 of JAJIBD010039189.1, read as the reverse complement.
TGACAGGAGAAAACAGCTCAGTGCAGGAAATGTGAAAGGAAATGGAGGATAAAGGAATTTAAGACTTTTAGGGAGGCAGGAGAGGGAGACGGAACCAAAAAATAGGGGTGGAAACTGTAAATTGGTAGAATAAAAGATGAGAGGTAATTTGGTAGTTTAGAACTTTTCTTTTTTTTTTTTTTCCCTTTTTTTGGGTCACACCCGCGCATGCTCAGGGGTTACTCCTGGCGGTGCTCGGGGACCATATGGGATGCCGCTGGGCTATCGCTCCGACCTGAGTTTAGAACTTTTCATGATGAATGATTTACACAGGGTAAAGGCATGATTAGGTTAGTTCTGAAGGTAGTATTTAGATCCTGTGTGATCCCAAATATTTTGAGCCTGAAGATGAGATAGATAGAGAACAGTGAGTTTCTTCTTGAGTTATACATTAACACAAAAATTAGATACTGTCTCTATTCTGGAAGGAATTCCCAATCATCTACTTCAAATATTGAATTTCAAAGAATTGAATTATTGGCGATAATACAGATTAATAGAACGAGAGATATTAAAGTAGTATTGGTTGTGCTATTAATTAGATGTGACAAGAGCACCTAAAATATCCCTTCAGTCTTAGCTCACAGCAACAGTCCCAACCAACCACACCTAGACAGTAAGCCACAGACCTGCCCTAACCCCTACCTCACTCCATCATAAGAATGTACCCTGTACCACTTTGGATCAGACCTAGGCGACAACAGCTGATCACCAACATACAGAAAAATATTTTATTGTCAGGTTATCAACCAACTGATGGGAGAGCAGAGTACACAACTTGGGCAGGATTCCTACGTCAGGACAGAGATGAAGTCCCAGAATCCCCTGGGCTCCCCTGAGGGGCACTCCTCAGCTCCCATCCTGCTAACCTTCTAATCCCTCCAGGTCACTTCGACTCGCCTGTCCGATACCTGTGAAAAAGGGGAAAACTTTGATGGTCATCCCTAGCACCTTCCCTTCTTTTCTGTCCTCATGATTCTGGACCCTGGTCCCTGCTGATTTCTGCCCACTTTCCATATAAATCTATTTATGCCACCACGAAGGTACTTACCTCTGTGTGATCCCAGAATCACTAAGGGAGGTTCTAAGTCCAGCTTGAAACATCTCCCAGCCAGCCTGAGCTATCATAGCTCCATTGTCAATACAGAATCTGAGAAAAAATAGGCATAAAATTTGATACCCGAGGGTGTCACGCACAGTAATGCACTGGAGGGCGGGGCTGGGGAAGGCGCAGTACTGGCTTTACCTCTCATCTGTGGCAAAAAGCTGGGCTCCACGTTCCTTGCACATTGTCTGCATCATTTCCTGTAGCCGCACATTACCTATGATGAGGAAATGGAATTTGAGCCATTTCTCCAGGATCCAGCTATGCACCTCGCATGTGTTTACTTAGGAAAAAGCAGTTGGGAGCTAGATGAGAATAAAAAAGCACAGGCTAAAACATACATACATTCTTCTAGAACTTAGAGATTTAGAGTCTCAAGAGAAGATACATGTCCACAAACAGGCAAGATGAGCAGAGGATACATACACCCCACACCTCCCACGATGAGGGCCTCCTGGGAGCCACAGTGGGCCATGGCTCGCTCTGTGATCTCTACCAGCATTGCGAACACCGCTTCCTGGGGGGACAGATAAGAAAAAAGACATCAAAGGGGAACCCATATGACCTCTGCTCTTTATATACAAGATCCTCCAGCCACGACTTCCTGTCCCTGATTTTTATTCCATTACCTGCAGGGAAAAACACAGATCCTCAGGAGTGCACTCCGCCTGTGGCCAGCATCCTATGAGCTACCTCCTATAATTAAACAGAGAAACACTGAAAGTGGTTTGGGGATGGCTGGAGAGCAAAGTTATGACACTTGGAGGACCACTGTGCTCAACGACCTGATCCCATACCACACTCTGCCTTTCGACAGCACTCAGTCAAGAATCAGTAACTAGGAGCGAGAGGCACAGGGCTGAGCTGCTGCCCTCTCAGCCTGTGCTAGGCTGATGAGGGGTCCTAGAAGCAGGGCAGAGCCGGCTCCCCCCTGCCTCCTGGTCAGACCCCCAGAGACCAGACAACCTCATGCATCACAACCGCAGCCACTTTCAAGGTTTGGACCTCACAGCTCGGCAGAGCCACACCAACAGAATAGTCGAGTTCAAGCCCAGGTATGCAGGACTCGGTTTTTGAATCCACCAGGTTTCCTCGGGAGCTAAAGCTGGGGCGCCCTCCCCAACTCAATGCCTTCTGGCAGGGCTGGTGGGCCCACCCAGAACTGATCCGGCTGGGACGGTACATGGGCGGGTCCCATGTATCCCCCATGGTGTGCGGGCACAGAGCGGCCGCACGTTATCTCAAAACCTAGTATATTCATCTAACTGGTATCCCATTACATTTTCTAGAAACGAAGTGTGGGGGCACGAGGTGTGGTCTGGGGGACCACCTCGGTAATTTCCTATACAGTGGACTCAAATGGCACAATGGAGATGTGAGGATCTCCACTGACTATGGTCTAACACCATGTTCACTGACCATATTTAGAGAAGTAGTTTCAACTACCAATATAGAATGGATTGTTCAGTATATTTGAGATAAATGTGAAATAAGTGTCAGTAGCTGTAGTGATGGTGTGTCTGGGATTGTCAGTAGAAAACCACTGTGTTCTGGAAACCCAGAAAGTGAATCCTAGAATAGAAACTGGCCAGACTCCCACACATCAGCCTAGAAAAAAAATAGGCATGACCTTATCATTACTGTTCCCTTATATGAGCTATAAAGATCAACATAATTGCTGCTGGCTAAGTGAGCAGAGGGGGGATGGAGGCTGGGAGGGAAATGCGTGTCTCTGGTGATGGGATTGGTGCTGAATGATTAATCTTTCCAGCAATGTATTGTGAAAAAGTTTGTACTTTGTAAATCACGGTGATTAAAATAAATCATTAAAAGTTTTTTTTAAAAATCAGTAATAGGAGCGGCTACCCTGCCACTTTGCCCCATAAATGCATTTAATCAGCATTTGTGTTTTATTATTTTCCCCTTCCTTCCATTTTTAAAATGTCAGGACCAAACCCGAGGCCTTACAATACAAGAAATGAGCTTTATTCATTATTTTTGTGGGGGCGGGGGGGGTGTTATCTTCCCACTGGAATCCAAGCTCCACATAGGCAAAAATTTTTATTGTACTCCAGGCTGTATCACTATTATCTAAAACAGCACCAGCACATAAAAGGTATTCAGTAAATATATGCTAAATACACTTTAATCAGCATTAATGAGCCAGTACTATACTACCTGCAATACAAGATTAAGGGGTGCGGGTGGAAGAACTTTGTTTAAAAGCTTAAAAGTGCCCATCACCTCCTCACTTCTCTCACACTCACCCCTCAATGAAAGACAGGATCCCGGAGAATGAGACGTCCATCCCCTTTACAGTGTAGGGCAGTTCAACCAGCTTCTTGCCTCTACATGGGAGTGAGCCAATGAGGCACGGAGCTAGGGGGTGCTGGCCGCTCACCTTTCAAGCCCCTCCCCACACTCATGGAGAGAGAAAGAGAGAGAGAGAGAGAGAGAGAGAGAGAGAGAGAGAGAGAGAGAAAGAGAGAGAGAGAGAGAGAGAGAGAGAGAGAGAGAGAGAGGGAGTCCCTGAAGGAGCACCAGTTGCACTCCTTCCCTGACGTCCCTTACCGCTTTGCCATCTGTTCAATGTTGTAGCCTGGACTTGGATCATTGGAAATCTAGCAGGAAAAAAAAAAAGAGGATAAATTTAAAAAAAGCAGGCAACATAAGAAGTTAATTTACCACTTTCTCTCTCTCTCTCTCACTTGCATGTTCCCCTGAAATTCGCCCATATCTTATGTTCTCTGCAGGTCCAAACTCTTACCTTAAGCACTTTCGAGCAAACCGATCCAGACAGTTACCCACAGCAATATCGATCGTTTCCCCAAAGATGCGGTAACGATGTTCTGAATAGGCAATCACCTAAGGGTGATGAGGGTGTCCATGAAACCTCAAGTCTGTAAAGAGGAGTATTTGGCTTTGGGGAAGAACACAGATGAGGAACAACACGGCTGTCAAAGATGCCAATAAGAAACTGAAAAAACACGTTGCCAGTTCTAAATGGGCAATTTCTATTTGAATAGTTTGAATCTCAGAAGTCTGGTAAATAATCTGAAATCTCCCAAAAGCAGATTCTTAAGCAATCCATCATTTCATACACATTTTTCTAGCATGGAGGTTCCACGAATGTCCCTTAGAAGTAGGACTGACGTTATGGATTAGAAGACAGGTTTTCCTGGTTGGAGGCAGGAAGCCAGAGTCCCAAATTGTGATACCAGGACAGCGGTATTTGAAAGAGATGAGACTGAAATTAAAAACTAAAAAAAATCCTACACGGGAGCTGGATTGATAGCACAGCGGGCAAGGCGTTTGTCTTGCATCGGTAGATGTGGGTTCGATCTTTGGCATCCCATATGGTCCCTTGAGCACTGCCAGGAGCAATTCCTGAGCAAAGAGCCAGGAGTAACCCCGCGTCACCAGGTGTGACCCAAAAAAGCAAAAAAAAAAAAAAAAAGTCCTACACTGGATCAAACTAATATCCTACCCACTCTGCACTGGCAATCAATTAAGTCCATTCTTCAGTCTCTTCAATCTCTGGCAGACAATATTTATCTCCCACTGACACACATATTCTTTACTTCTGACATCAAGTATTTTCTGATAGCAAAATAGAGCCTTTCCCTCTTAGAGCTGTTAGGGATTTCTTGTCGCCAACAAAGATCTTATTCTGGGGGTCGGAGGCGATAGCCCAGCGGGTAGGGCGTTGCCTTGCACGCGGCCGGCTCATGCAGGCCCGGGTTTGATCCCCGGCATCCCACATGGTCCCCCGAGCACCGCCAGGAGGAATTCCTGAGTGCAGAGCCAGGAGAAACCCTGAGCATCGCCGGTGTGACCCAAAAAGCAAAAAAAAAAAAAAAAAAAGATCTTATTCTGTTTGACGAAAGGTTTGCAACAAAAGAGGAAGGGGGTTCAGAACAACAGTACTTTTGTTTTTTTCAAAACTGGATATTACTAATCTTAATAATCACATACATGAAAGTCACTTAACATTCTCTTTATACATCCAAAATCTGCAACGCAACAAACTAGGTATTTTAAGGTCCAACAATTTTTTTTTCCTTTTTGGGTCACACCCAGCGACGCTCAGGGGTTTCTCCTGGCTCTTCACTCAGGAATTACTCCTGGCAGAGCTCGGGGACCATATGGGATGCTGGGGATCGAACCCAGGTTGGCCACGCGTGCAAGGTAAACGCTCTCCCGGGCTGTGCTATCGCTCTGGCCCCAGGTCCAACATTTTATGTTCAGAGGAGCCCAAGTTTGTTCGTGCGATTTTTGACACTTAGGTAGGTTGTGGAAGTTGCTGATACAACGACCGTGACAGGAAGGAATGGTGGGTCTAAATACCTGCGTGTTTCCTCCACTGACATACAGCACAGTGGGGCTGGTTGCTCCCGTGATGAGGCGCCCATCTCAATGTGGCCTATGCAGTGGTTCACACCCAGCAAGGGTTTATTCCACAGCTGAGCCACAGTACGAGCAACAACAGCCACAGCAGCCAGTGGGGCACCCATGCCAGGCCCTAGAAACACAGAAACAAGAATCCTGTCCTAGATACTGGAAGCAGAGGCTGTGAGAGGTAGAGCAGAGATACAGGCACAGCAGAAGTAAAGCACAAACTTTTGATTTACTTATCTGGGCCATGCTAGGCAGTGCTCAGGGGCTTACTCCTGGTTCTGCACTCAAGGATCACTCCTGGTGCTCAGGAACCTTATGGGGGACTGGGGGTTGAACCCAGGTCTAACGCATGCAAGGCAAGCACTCTACCAGCTAACTACCACTCTGACACTAGCACAGGTTCTTTAGAGCTTGCTAGCCTGCTTAGGTCTATTTCCCAATGTTGACTCCGGTCCCTGCATACCTTTGGTAAAGGCAATGCAATCAATATCCTGGGGCTTTAACCCAGATTCTGTCAGAGCCTCCTCCAACAGGTCCAAGATGACAGCTCGGTGGTGCCTGGCAGTGTCACCTGGAAGGAATCCTGAGAAACGGACACAGGACAGAGTTCATAGGGTTTTCTATAGCAAAGGTAGAAGTAAAAACAATAATAATAAAAATGCATTTTCATACTACAGAAGAATCTACTTTGCTCTCTTCAAGCTTCTAGTCATTCAGGTTTTCTAATACTACCTTTTCAGTCTGTTTGGCCAAACGAGCAGCTCTACAATACCCTTCTTCATGTCCAACTCCCACGAGGCCTTCAGGACTCACACCTACTTTATACCCTTTATTGAAGACTAGAGGAGTAGCTCCAGAGTCTAAGCTCATGCTTTGCATGAAGAAAGTCCAGGTCTGATCTTGGTAATACATGATCCCTGAGCACTGTTGGGTGTGGTCCTGCTCCAAACTTCCCCCAAAATGAACAAAACATTCCCATACCCTTGGTGATTTCTGGTACGGAATCCTATACATGATCACACTGTTATAGTTAACCACTTATATTTAATATGTAACACCTATATTTAACACATTTAACAACTTATATTTAACATATTTATAACTGTTTGCAGCTTCCCTACATTAACCAGGAGTATCTAAGCCTTGGCTATTATCTTGGTATTCCTACTGTGAACGTGGCCTAAGAGAGTGAATACTCAATGAACATATACAATCTTAGTTTTGGTATTTTTGAGTAGTACTCAGGGCTTACTCTAGTAGGGCTGAGGAGACCATTTGGGATGCCAAATATCAAATTTAGGTCAGCCACGTGCAACGCAAGTGCCCTGGCAGATGTACGATCATTCCAGACACACACACACACACACACACACACACACACACGTATGTTTTTTGGGGGGTTTGGGGCCATACCTAGCAGTGCTCAGGGATTACTCCTGGTCCTACACTCAGGAGCTACTCCTGGTGGTGCTTCAGGGGCTATATGGGATGCCAGAGCACAAACCTGGGTTAGCCAAATGCAACGCAAGTGCCTTACCTGCTGTATATCTGTTCAGCCCATATATAATTTTTTTCTCTTTTGGGGGAATGCAGGTCTCACTTAGCGATGCTCAGACGTTACTCTGGTTCTACTCTGAGGAATTACTACTAGCAGTGCTTGGGGGATCATAATGGGATACCGGGACTGAAGATGGGTCAGCCACATGCAAGGTAAATGCCGACCCACTGTCTATGGCTCTGGCCCTAACACACACACACACACAACACACACAAATACACACACACATACACACACACGTAGGGCGTTTGCCTTGTATAGAGCCCACCCTGATTCGATCCCTGGCATCCCATATGGTTCCCCTGTGCACCTGCAGGAGTAATTCCTGAGAGCAGAACCAGGGTATCCCCTCCCAATACATTGGACAAAAACAACGTATTGGGAGAACCAAAAATATAGTACAGAGACCAACCTAAAAATAGTGTATCCAGGGAACTAGAAAAGTAGTACAGAAAAAAGCTATTGCCTTGTACATGTCCAAATGGAACTATATTCCCACCATATGGTCTCCCTAATGATCAGCCCCTCAGGGTTGATCCCTGAGCACAGAACAAGGAATAAACCCAGAGCAGAGCCTAGGGAGATTAACAAGCAGATTCACATGCACTGCACACAGGAAACCAAAGGGATCCCTGGCAAGGCATGAGCAAGGTGTGATTCCCCGCTCCCTCCCCAACCTTGAACACCATGGGCGTGGCCCCCCAAACACAGTAAACAAGCATTTTTTTCTAGTACCTTTGACTCAACGCAGTATTTTTCCCACTTTTATGGGAGGTGATTTCACACCCAGCAACTCAGGGGTCACTCCTGGCTCTGCACTCAACACACCCTACCCTCCGTAATGTCGCTAAAGTCCCGGTATTATTCCCACTTTAAAAGTAAGGTACTGGGGGCCGGAGTGATAGCCCAGCGGGTAGGGCGTTTGCCTTGCACGCGGCCGGCCTGTGCCGGCCCGGGCTCGATCCCCGGCGTCCCATAGGGTCCCCCGAGCACCGCCAGGAGTGGTTCCTGAGTGCAGAGCCAGGAGTAACCCCTGAGCATTGCCGGGTGTGACCCAAAAAGCAAAAAAAAAAAAGTAAGGTACTAAGTCCAGTACCATAAATACTAACTTTTGTTTCTGCAATTCAGACATCTAAATTGTTCAGCCTGACACAGTTCTCTCTCTCCCTCAGACCAAAATACTTTGATTACATTTATGCTAAGGCATTTACGAAGATGCTTCATAAAAGGGTCCAAACATCTATTGCATCCAGCAGCCAACTGAACGAACACCTAAGACCAGGCTCACGGATCTGTGACTGTTCTATGCGCCAGCCTAATGATCTGAAGTGTCCATAACCTCGGGGACTCGGGAACCTGCGCTGCACATCCTGCTTCACTAAGGCTAGGAAGGCGGTAGAAGATGCTGTGCCCAGAAGCACGCAGCAAACAGATACTCTCCCATCTCCCATACCTGTGCCTGGAGGCGTGACATAAGTGCGCCGCGGGTTGGCCAGCACCTTGCCATCCCGCACCACACCCACGCCAATCTTGTTGGCGCTGCCTTCAAATCCCAGCACCGCCGGCATGGTTGGGCCTGCGAGAAAGCGCCGATAGGGCTCGAAGGCCCAAAGAAGAAAATGAACAGGTTCTGCGGGAGATCCCCAAACGCAGGGGGCAAGAGGCGGCCCGCGGACGCCAAGCAGCTACGGCCCCCGGGGTGGTGCGCTCGCCCGCCCCGCCCCCGTCGTCACGGCGACCCAGCAAGGCCCCTTTCAGGGCCTGTCCACGTAGTTGCCAGAAATAGTGAGCTGGCGAGTACGCCTTCTCTTTCTATTCGCGCCTCTGCCTCAGTCCCGCGGCCCAATGCAGGATTTTCCACTGTGTTATCTCGTATCTTCCATAGTCTTGGGCTCTTTTCTTATGATGGCTGAATAGGCGCTAAAATCTGGCACACAATAAGCAGCCCCACTATGGAAAGCTGGGGGCCTTCAGTCCCCTAACGACCCGGAGAAGGTGGAACTCTCCGTCACGGGGTGCCAGGAGGGCCAATCACGCCGCAGCTCCTCCACCACGTGACGCATTTCATAGCTCACGTGACCACGCTAGTGCCCCACGTGCAGACACAATTTGCTCTCGTCTTTGTGCTTGGGTGAGGAGGAGCCAGGCTTGGGACCTGAGCAGGTCTGATACGGCGTTGCTTTTCTCGGGCCTTAAGGTGGTTTCATCCGGCTCGTAGTCAGTGATCAGTGATCGCTATCCGGGAGCCCTAACGTAGGCCCTCAGTTGGAGGAGGGCAGCTCTTGGAGGAGGGTACCTGGTCTCATGAAATGATCTTGTAGTGTGGGTGAGGGGTTGACGGACCTCGGTGCGCGGAGGCGGGGGAAAGATGTAGAGATAATACGTTTGCCTAGGCCGGATCTGGCGTCGGAGCGCCGGAGGGAGGGATCTTTTCACTAGCCTTGGCTGGTTTTATGATTTATTTGCCTCTTTAGACAACGCATTAAGAAAACTGTTTCGGTGGGCGACGTGGAATTGCCGAAGGGCGTTAGTTACAGCGATGCCGAAACGTGGGAAAAAAGGGAGCTGTGGCAGAAGATGGAGACGAACCTAAGACTGGTAAGAACATATAAGCCCCGAAAGAGGCACTGAGGGAGGTCTCAGTAAGGATTCCCGCAAACGGGAACTAAAACCAATGCGGTGCATTTTCGAAAAACTTGTTAATTAGATCGCTATAAATGCAAGGCCCTCGGTGGGTCTAGGAAGGTAACTTAAGATCAACGTTGCAACCTATGATTTCTGCAACTTAAATATTACTCATTTTCTAGAGCCAGAGGCCAAGAAGAGTAAGGGTGGAGCAAAGAAAAATGAAAAAGAGGCAGCAGGAGAAGGACCGGTCCTTTATGAGGACCCCCCCAGATCAGAAAACCTCACCCAGTGGCAAATCAGCCACGGTCAAGATCTGCTCCTGGAATGTGGATGGACTGCGGCCTGGATTAAGAAGAAGGGTTTAGACGTGAGTGGGTTTCAAGAAAGGGAAGACACCAATCTAGTCAAGAATGATTTGGGGGTTTCCTCACCTTTTTACTCTTTGTTTCAGATTAAGGTGGTTTTTTTTCCCTTGAGAATTACAAGTAGGGACTTTTTTGGAGGGGGAATATTATACTTTCTAAATGTCCATCGCATGCCAGTTGTATTTCTAAATTCCCTTTTCATTGATTCCATTACATTGTCTTGTTAAAGACCCCTAGCTTATTGGGGAAAACAATCTTGATTTGCCTATTTTTTGCTTTCAGCAATATCTATTTCAGTAGCTATTGCTTCAGAATCTGCTGGCAGTACTGTTAGGGGAAAAAATCTCTACAGTGTTGACACCCTATATGACTTCCCTTCCTCCACTGCCCTGTCAGCAATGCTCAGGGGTCACTCCTGGCTCTGCACTCAGGAACCACTCCTGGCGGTGCTCGGGGACCGGTATGGGATGCCGGGATCGAACCCGGGCCGGCATGGGCCGGCTGCAAGGCAAACGCCCTACCCGCTGGGCTATCGCTCCGGCCCCTGCCCTGTTATTTTTATATAAAAATTTAGCAATGATTTATCATCTATAGCAACTGTGGCTTAGCTGTGTTTCTAATACATAGTATTGACCTTTTTTGTTTCAATTCACTCTGACTAGTGGGTCAAGGAGGAAGCACCAGATATCCTGTGCCTCCAGGAGACCAAATGTTCAGAGAACAAACTACCGGCTGAACTTCAAGAGCTACCTGGACTGTCACATCAGTACTGGGCAGCCCCAACAGACAAGGAAGGGTACAGTGGCGTGGGCCTACTCTCCCGCCAGTGCCCAATCAAAGTCACTTACGGCATCGGTAAGACCTTGTTTCCCAGTACCTGAGCTCTTCCAAACCTAATGCAAATATCACTTCTATCCCACTTCATTCCATTATGTTTTTTACTTTCACTTCCCTATATATTATGCTGTTTCTGTTCCTGCAGGTGAGGAAGAACACGATCAGGAAGGACGAGTGATCGTGGCTGAATTTGAGGCATTTGTGCTGGTGACCGCCTATGTACCGAATGCAGGCCGTGGCCTGGTGCGCCTAGAATACAGACAGCGCTGGGATGAGGCATTTCGCACATTCCTGAAAGGCTTGGCTTCACGTAAGCCCCTTGTGCTGTGCGGGGGACCTCAATGTGGCGCATGAAGAAATCGATCTTCGCAACCCCAAGGGAAACAAAAGAATGCTGGCTTCACTCCCCAAGAACGTGAAGGCTTTGGGGAGGCTCCTGCAGGCGGTGCCTCTAGCTGACAGCTTCCGTCACCTCTACCCTGACACGGCCTATGCCTACACCTTTTGGACTTACATGATGAATGCACGGTCCAAAAAACGTTGGTTGGCGCCTTGACTACTTCCTGTTGTCTCATTCTCTGTTGCCTGCATTGTGTGACAGCAAGATTCGTTCCAAGGCTATGGGCAGTGATCACTGTCCCATCACCCTCTACCTAGCACTGTGACGTAGGTAAAACCACTTGGAGCCTGCGAAATATCTGTACCCTACCCACACCACACCCATTAGCTTTAAATTTCTTATTTCCCAAATTGCTTTAAATACTGCTTTCCTAAGAAATCTGCATTGTATTTCCCTTAAAAATACATGAACCTTTGAACCAGGCTCCTAATGACAGACAAGTTAATCCTTTAAACTCAAGGTGTTTTTTTTTATTTTTATTTTTGGGTATGGTTTGTTTTTTAAACATTGCACCAAAAGCTACTTCTAACTTCCTTTGAACAATTCATGTGAAAATAAAAGAGCCATAGTTTCATTATGCTGTCTTTGTGTTTCTACCCCATAGCTGGTCTATGTGTGTATGTTGGGGAGGGCAGGGGGTGTTAGGAGGAGTATTTCTCCAGGCTGTGTTCCAAATGCCAGCAGTTAAACCTTGGTCTCCATGCAAAGTATGCACTAGCCTTTAGAGCTATCTCCCCAGACCCCTACAAATTACTCTATATACATAGGAATAATGACTGGAAAAGGGTAGAGTCATGACCTTATTTATTTACAAGCACAGAGAAGTCCCTCCCCCAAGACCAGAACCCCAGGACCCAGTCCAATTAACGGGTGTCAAGGTTGGAAGGAGGAATTCACAAACATGGGACTAGGGGAACACCCCACATTAAATAGTTATGTACATGTAAGTTCCAGTGGTTCTGTACAGAGCAGCAGCTGACCCCACCCCCACAGGACACAGAATGGGGAGAGGGAGACTGAGGGTACCAAGGCCAGAGCCAGCCCCTGGAGAAGTGCAATAGCAGCAGCAAGGTCCTAATGGTGCACAAGAGGGAGGGGATACCCCCCAGGGCTACCCGCCCACCATGCCCTGGAATGTGCAAGGGACAGGAATGGCTCAGGGAGCATACAGGAAGGACGAGTCTAAAACCGTCTTTCAGTATCCAGGTTTAGGGGGCAACACTTGACCTATTTCACCCTAAACACAGCAACCCTCAGAGGAAAGCAGAGGGCGTAGCAGTCTCTTCTATCTTCCCAAACCTAGATGCAGGCCTGGTGCCTTCCCACCTCTCCCCAGGAAAAGGTAGGCGGCTGCTTGGCTTCCCTTAGAGAAGCCAGGGAACCTTTCACCACGGCTCCCCTGTAGTGTCACGGTTCCCACCATGGAGAGGCCAGGCACAGTCTGTGGGTAGCAGGCTCAGGAGTAGTTCTGGACGGGGTGGCTGACCTTCATACAGGCCCAATAGAGGGCCCGGCCCAAACACAACACAGCCAACAGGATGACAAACGCCCAGGCTGCATAGATGCCTCCATATCGTAGTGCATGCTTCCATGTGCCAAACTGACAAGGAGAAAGAGAAAGGAGGGTTCACTATGGATAGAGCAACTTGGAGCTGTGGTTAACAACTCGATCCCTACTCCAGTATTTCCCCTTCAGGACCTGTCTGAGGGGCCAGTTATTTAGCTACCTTTCCCCTACACAGGAATATAACCATACAACCCCATCATCTGTCATGTGTTTATTCCCTTCTGAGCCACACCCAGCAGTACTCAGGCTATTCCTAGTTCTGTGCCTGGGAGGTCCTTCCCAAAGGGTGTTCAGGGGAACCCGCAGTGCTAGGGATCAACTCCAGGCCTCCTTCATGAGGTGCTTAGCCCACTGAGTTCTCCCGGCCCCATGTCAGTTTTCCTTATTGTCTGACAACCGGGTCAGGTTTCCAACTACCTAATGCTTCATTTAGATGTCTTTACAGCAGAACGGAGATGGTTTCTTTTTACTACTACCGTAATAACAAAGACTTTCTATATATTAAATCAGAACAAAGCAGACAAAAATCCCTCCGCTTCTTTCACTGTTTTGGGGGAGGATAACCATTCTCAAAGTCAACCTGTGAAGGAGAGGGGGCTCAAGAACAAAGGAGTGGGTCCTGATTACTCACAGCAAGGCCAGTGGCAGTGACCGCCAAAAGTAAGCCCAGCAAAAAGCAACAGATACATCTCTTCCGTGGATATCTGCGCCCAATAGAGGACCTACAAGGAGGCAAAAAACAAAAGGATGCTTGCAAGGCTATGGAGTCTTGACTCTACACATTACCCAATCAACCATGACACTGTAACCACTTACACTTTTCTGCAGTGAGGGCAACGGCCAAGGTTCGGTCTGTGAACTCTGTCCACTACAGAAAAAGAGAAGAGAAGCAGAGATTATCTAAAACAGACCTTGAGTTGGTGTGAGGGCGGTAGGGGAACAAGTTCCCACGGAACAGATGTTGGGATCTGTATACTTGAGAAATATAATTATGGGGGGGCCGGAGAGACAGCACAGCAGGTAGGGCATTTGCCTTGCATGCTGCCAACCCAGATTCAACCCCGGCATCCCATATAGTCCCCTGAGCACTGCCAGGAGTAATTCCTGAGCATTGCCAAGTGTGACCAAAAAGAGAAATATAATCATGATTATTCCTAGTGCCTACTTCCCACCACTACCCCTTGGCCTGGAGCCTTCCAATGCACCTCCTCACCAGAAAAGTATTCTTGCAATGTCCACAGATAACCCTGACTCCCATGGGTTGCGGATCTGGACTCAGAGGTCCCGGATGAACAGGCCCCAGATTGATGATTCTTTTGCTGTAGAGGAAAGATGGTTATAAAAGTTTTGAATATGGGTCAGAGGTGACAATACATTGGGTAAGGCGTTTGCCTTGCACACAGCTGACCCAGGTCTGGTACCCAACATCCCATATGGTACCTAGAGCACCATCAGGAGTTAACTCCTACTTGTAAAGACAGAGTAACACCTGAGCTATAGCCAGATAGTCATGAAACAAAAAAATAAGTTTTGTGGGTTTCTTTTTGTGGGGATCACATCTGGTGGTGCTCAGGGGCCATATGGAATGTGGGGTATCAAACCCAGATCAGCCGCATTCAAGGCAAACACCCCACCTGCTGTACTATCACTCTGGCACCGAAAGAAAGTTTGGAGAGATAGTACAGTGGGTAAGGCACTTGCCTTGCACATAGCTGACCCAAGTTCGATCCCTGCATTTTATATGACCCCTGAACACCACCAGGAGTAATTCCTGAGTGCAGAGCCACCAGTAATTCCTGTGCATTGCCAGGGATGGCCCAAAACCTAACAAAAAAGTTCTGAATCCTAAGAAATCCCATACTCTTCTTCCTTCACCCATCCCCCTCACTCTCTGCCTAAGTTCCTCTATTTTGTTCACTGAAGATACTTGTGTACCAACCCTATCCCAAAGGGCTACAGGAGGGTTGGGGCCCAGAGGAAGAAGCACTGCTTACACTACAGGCTTCCATTTCCCTTTTTATCAGAAGCCTTCAGTCAGCCCTACCTCCCCCCTCTCTCCTAAAGGACTTGCTCCCTTTATCAGAAAGAAGGCAAGAGGGCCAGAGTAATAGTTGGGCATTTGCCTTGCATGTGGCCGCCTCGGGGTCGATACCCGGCATCCCATATGGTCCCCAAGCATTGCTAGGAGTAATTCCTGAGTGCAGAGCCAGGAGTATGTCCTTAGTATCGCCGGGTATGCCCCCAAAAGCCAAAAAATAAATAAATAAAAGAATGAGGGGCTAGACAGAGGCACAACAGTTCTTCGCCCTTTCTTCCAAACAAATACCAGAATCTCTCATTTCTACATTCTCTACAAACATCCACTGCTTTCTGGCTCATTTTGCCCAGTAAAGCCACTCCCCATCAAAAGCCTCTTACCAGTAGGGTCTAGGGCAGGCAATCCGTTGAGAAGTCACTTTGCATATAAGGAGGCAGTTACAGGGACAGCGAACATATTTTTTCCCTGGGGGTGCATTCTTGATAGGCTAGGGAATAACAAGAACATCTGTAAGCAAACTTCTGTCCCCAATCCTTCCCCATTTCCACCAAAACACCTTTTGAGGAGAAATGGAAGAGATAAGATCTTAAGCCAGGACAGTAAAATGGTATACATACAGCAAGAAATTGGCAAATGAAAATGAGGCGTAAGTAGTCTGGGTGCATACGATTGGGCTCTGAGACTCCTGGAACTGAAACTTGGGTTTCATTAAAGCACGTGGATTACACAGAAGAGGGGCAAGGAGGTGCGGGGTTAGAATCAAAGTAAAGAAAGAGGAACCCGGGACCAGAGTGCTAGCACAGCAGGTAGGGTGTTCACCTTGCACACTGTGGATCCGGGTTTGATCCCTGGCATTCCCATATGGTCCCTCCCTATGGTCCTGCGTGCAGAGCCAGAAATAATCCCTAAGTATTGCCAGGTGTGACCCAAAAAAAAAAAAAAAAAGAGGAACCAAGGGACTGTAGAGATACTACACCAGATATAGAAACTCCAGCAGTCCAAACCGCATATGGACCCCAGAGCTTCACCAGGAGTAATCACTGAGTGCAGATCCAGGAGTAAACCCTAAAGATAGCTGGGTGTGGCCCAAAAGCAAACAAACAAACAAAACCCACACAGCTTTACTGGGGTTTTTTCAAAGAGATAGTGCAGCAGGCAGAGTGCCTGCTTAACACAGGGCCAACTGGTTCCAACCGGGCACCAGGTATGGTCCCCAGAAACCAGCCAAGAATGATCCCTTGAGCACAGAGCCAGAAGCAAGCCCTGAGCACTGCAGGGAGTGGCCCCAACACCGACCTACCCCACCCCCTAGAAGAGAAAAACAGAATCCAAGAAAAGGGTCCATTTTTATAAATCTGTGAAACTCACAGTGGCTTCATTGCAGACGCCACATTTGACGACATGCTGATGCATCTTGCCTTCCACATTGATGAGAGACTGGCAGACTCGGCAGGTGATCATGGGAGCACTCCCACTGTCCGGGCTGGTCAGGGGCGAGTAGGGGGTGGGTCCTCCCCAGGCAACACGGCTGGGTGCCCCTCGGGGAACGGAGGAAATGCTGGAGAAGGGGGAAAGCAAGCTGGCATCACTGGCGGACGCCCCCGCCATGCTACACAGGATGAAGGCACTTCTGGTCCCACTCCGGGTCCCTAAGCTTCGTGACCCAGCTCGGCAGCCCTCTCCGAATCCGTGCTGCGCTCAGCCTCCTCCGAAACTCCCTCCACATCCCAGCTCCGGAGGCGATCGCTGACGGCAGGAAGCCTCAGAGGGTTAACAGGTGCCTCCGCTGCGCACCTGGAGATCGGCCCCGCCCCCGCCCCGCCTCTCCCGGGAACACCGCGGACCCGCCCCGGCTTACCCTGGGGCGGGGCATGTTTACCGGCTCCATAAGGTGGTGCAGAGGGGTCAGGCCTCCCCCGGGCCCGGCCCCGCTGCCGCCCGGCCCTACTAATCCATTGCCGCTGGCGCCACCGTCGACGGGGTCGGAGAGCAGCGGTGATCGCTCTCCATCTGCCGCCATGGCCGCCGCCACCGACTCCCGCTGCGGCCCAGGACCTAACTCCCTTCGCGACTGCCGTCGCCGAAGCCACCGCCGCCGCCGCTACCGGGTCCCCAGAGCGCCTGCGCACCGCGAGTCCCGCACACCCCGCAACCAGGGGCCCGCCCCGTTCCGTCTCGCGGCACGTGATAGGCGCGCTCGCCGCCCTCCACGGTTTGTGATTGGCTCTTTCCGCCCTCCTCTCGCGCCGGGATACGCCGAAGTAAACCAATGCCTGGGCCTGCCAAGGCAGCTCTTCTTGCCATTGGGCAGTTATGCGCTAACGTCAACTGTCACATGACGTTCCAGCGGCCGCTGGGCCTGCACATAGTGCACGTGACGTGAGGCTCTGCGAGCCATTGGAAGCCTGGCCCATCGCGCTACCTCAAGATGAGGAGGTGGGGCTGGGCGACTTTGGTGACTCAGTCACGTGTCTGAGGAACCCCCGGCGACTTGGGCCCCGCACTGTGAGCTGGTGTTGAATCACTGCTACCCATTGGCCCAGCGACAACACTCCGGGTGTTCTGTGCGGTGAGAGTCGGCCTCTCATTGGCGGAGGCATTCCTTCCCCCGTGATCTCCGGGCCGCCCTTTATTGGCCCGAGCTTCACCGCCTAATCGGGGCGCGGCCCGAGGGGCTAGCGCCCAAAGACTGTCGAAAGCTTCTCAGTGAGGAGTGAATTAACCGTTAGTTACCCTCCCTGAGAAGTCGCAGTGAGTGAATACATGCCAGTGAGTGAATACTGAGGAGGTAGCCCGATGGGCTAGGGCACATGCTTTACATGCAAGAGGCTGGGTTTGATCCGAGCATCGTATGGTCTGACCGCTGCCAGGAGGACCAACCCAGGAATCTTAGTGGCTTCTGCAAAAATTTAATTTAATTTGAAAGGTGATCACCCCAGACTCTCGCTGGGACTTCTGATTGGCTACAGCCAGGAAGCTGCCGTGCAGATGCCCTTCTCCCTCTATCCCTGATTAAATCATGACCTTTATCCTGTTATAACTCTCACTAAACAGAGTTGCAGTTTCCTCAACTTTCACTGTCTTCCCGTTCATCATCGATTTGCTCGAGCGGGCACCAGTAACATCTCCATATGACCTGTCTCATGCAAGTGGAGCCCAAGGGCACCTGCTTGCTCCAGGAACATAGAGAGCCTCAAACCATTCCATCAGGTCATGGGAATGAGGTCTGTAATTGTTACTGGTTTGGCATATCAAATACGACACGGGTAGCTTGCCAGGCTCTGCCGTGCGGGTAGCATACTCCTCAACTTTTTGATTCCTAATTCAAATCAAGTAAGTCTTTTTGCTAAGCTATTTTTATTCCCTTGTTCTGGAGATGAGAGGATCTTTGGACTTATCTCACCTTTGCCCCTAGCTGATCAACAAATCTGACAGTGATTTTTTTTTTTTTTTTTTTTTTTTGCTTTTTGGGTCACATCAGGCAATGCTCAGGGGTTCTCCTGGCGGTGCCGGCAATGCTCAGGAATTACTCCTGGCGGTGCTCGGGCGATTTCAAGCAGCTTTTACACCTCCAGTCAATCCATCACCCCGTAATATGTTAAAACACATATTCTTCCCAGCTACTTCTACAGCAGGCAAGGCTTCTTTTTTTTTTTTTTTTTTTCCCTTTTTCGGCTACACCTGGAAGTGCTCAGGGCTAATCCCTGGCACTGCCCTCAGGGATCACTTCTGGCGGGCTCAGGATCATATAGGGTGCCCTGTACTTGCCTTGTACATGCCAAGTACATATAGGGTGTGCTTGGCATGTACAAGGCAAGCACCTTGCTATCTGTATTATCTCCAATATTGTATTCTACCTCAGTAAGACTGCTTTTCAAATTTGTCAAAATGCTGTACTAAAGGATACCCAGACATGGGCCAGAGCGATAGCCCAGTGGGTAGGGCATTTGCCTTGCGCGGCCGGCCCATGCCAGCCGAGTTCGATCCCGGCAGCCCATATGGTCCCCAAGCACTGCCAGGAGCAATTCCTGAGTGCAGAGACAGGAGAAACCCCTGAGCATTGCTGGGTGTGACCTAAAAAAAGAAAAAAATAATAAATAAAGGATACCCAGATAGACAAAATATGTAAGGCCCCTTGGAAATTTTTTAAAATTTATTGTTGTAGCTTTGTTGTATATCTCAGAGTAAAGAAGGGACCTGCAGTCAAAGTGAATGAGTGGCTTATAGAAGGAATACTTTAGAAAGGTTCCTTTAATTATTTTATTTATTTATTTTATTTTGCTTTGTGGGTCACACCCGGCAATACTCAGGGGTTACTCCTGGCTCTGCACTTAGGGAATCACTCCTGTCGGTGCTCGGGGACCATATGGGATGCCGGGGATCGAATCTGGGCCGGCACAGGCCAGCTGCGTGCAAGGCAACGCCCTACCTGCTGGACTATTGCTCCAGCCCAAGTTCCTTTAATTATTAATGTGCACGGTGAGTTGACTATAATTCTGAGTTAATGGTAGATGAAAGTAAAAGTGAATCACTTTTAAAGAGATCTCGTTTGTTTTATAGTGCTATTGAAGTAATTTCCCTAGTTAAGCAAGTATAGACAGAAAGGGCCCGTTATCACAAGATGATTATTGGAAGATTAAAGGACTCTAGCTCAGCCAAGTTCTATTAACTGTAGGAGCTCTTGACTGACCTTGGTACTGGAATGGCTGCTGTTTCCTGTAGAATACACCAAAAGAAGGTTCTGGAATCCAGAGAGATAGTACAGGTATCAAGGCACTTGTCTTGCATGCAGCAGGACCCTGTGTGATCCATGTCATTGCATATGGTACCTCGACCACCACCCTTGATTACAAAACCAAGGATAATCCTTAAACACCTTCATATACGGCCCAAGGCCCCCACTTCAGACAAAAAGGTTCTGTCTTATTTCTACCCTCATACCAAAGGAGAATCTTCAGTATGAAGGAAGAAGTAATACCTATCTGGTATTGCTGAAGACCTGCAGTAATTCTAAAAACCAAACTTTAGGGTCCCTACCAGCCCTTTTTCTTGATTACATGTGCTCTTTATGGGAGCCTGAACTATATCTGGATTCTTCCTCATGGCATAGCCCAAATTGTTACTGACTTATGTCTATTTGAAAGGTAGCAGGGAATAGAAACAATGAATCTGTGGACTATGACTAGATTTTTTAGAATATACTCTGCTGAAAATAACTGAGGAAAATGTAACATTAAAATTTAATAAAGTATAACTGAAACAGATAGTAGAGGGTTAAGGCACTTGCTATCCATGAAGCTGAGCCAAATCTCAACACCACCAATGATGTCCAAGCACCGCCAAGCTTCACTCCTTAGCACTACTTGGTGTGACCCAAACCTCTTCCCTCCTCCCAAAGAAACCGTTGCTGTTTCAGCATCTGGGGCTACAGTAGGAGCTGGAGAGTTCACTTAGGGTTTTTTTTACAAACAGTTCTCCTAGTTAAGCTTCTACTTAGAAGCTAATATCCCTTCACTAGATAGGTCCCATTGAAACTTAAATAACCAAGTAATTTCTGGGTACAAAATGGGATGGGATTGTAACTTCGTGGAAAATTGGGACATTATTCCACACTTTGTGCTCTTTCTGGTGTGCATACACTCCAAGGGCATTTTGGAATGCAACAGCCTTCATTTTTTGCACCTTGATTACACATACATTCTAGCCCTCAGCAAAAGTCTTATTTGACATTCATTTAAATGTAGATTTATCTGTTAGGTCCTGGTCTGGATGTCTATCCTTATAAAATTGTGGGAGAAATAAAAAATTAGATACACTGACCAGGATTCTAGAAAACAGATAAATTCAAATCCTGATACTGCATATAGTCTCCCAAGCACAACCAGGAATAAGCCCTGAACACCACTGGGTGTGGCCAAAAAAAAAAACCCAGAATAATGGATTAGTAGATCTGTAGCCTTTTCATAGTCTGGGCTCTTAATGATGACTCAACAGACTGGAGAACATACCATGTGTGCTGAAGCCCCATGGTTTGTGGCCTGTCAAGCACCAACAGAAGTACCCCTCAAGCACTGAGCTAGGAGTATCCCCTGCCGGAGGTATCCTTCATAACAAGTATGTACATATGTATTATATAATAGGGATTTGTGACTAGAGAGGCAAATGAAGAAGTGCCAAGAAATAGACAGATTTGTGCTGACAGTTTTGTAAAACACTAAAGACAAAGAGTGATGGAATAATCCCTGAATATGTCCTAATGTAGATCCTTTTTCACTTTTCAGGTTCCAGGGATCAAACCCAGGGCCCCATGGGCTTGCGTGCAAAGCAAGCACTCTGCTCCGGAGCTACACACCCATGAACCTGTAGGTCCTTTTGAGGTCAGGTTAACTTGATTCATACGTGGGATGTATACTGTGGGACAGGACTGTGAGTACTACAGTGGTTCTCTAAGTGCTCTCATGATTATGCTGCTTTACTTTTAAAAAATCCCATTGAGATTGGAATCCCAAGATTCAAGAAAGCCATTAATGATTGTGCAAGTGGACTACTCACCTATAATTTACCTAGTTTTGGACATAGGGCTTTAGGAAGATCTAAGATCCATAAATATTGTCTCACCCTCAGTGGCAGAGCAGTCTGGCAGTGGTCAGATGATATGTGCTCAGAAAGGAAGTGCTTTGTGAGAAAGGTCATGCAAAAGCACAGAGCAATAACTCCTAGTTCAGTTCTCTCTCTCTCTCTCTCTCTCTCTCTCTCTCTCTCTCTCTCTCTCTCTCTCTCGCTCTCTTTTTTTTTTTTTTTTTTGCTTTTTTGGATCACACCAGCAATGCTCAGGGGTTTCTCCTGGCTCTGCACTCAGGAACTACTCCTGGCAGTGCTCGGGGACCATATGGGATGCCGGGGATCGAACCCGGGCTGGCATGGGCCGGCCGCATGCAAGGCAAACGCCCTACCCGCTGGGCTATCACTCCGGCCCCTCCAGTTTTCTCTTGATGCATACTGAACAACACCCTTCTTGATCCTGTGTTTGCTGGATGTCTTCACTAGTCCCACCTGGGCTTATTCATGAATATATATTTAGAAGTGGCTAGTAATAAGTGAATGATCTAATGGCCTCACCCACCAGTGTGGCAGCTGAACAGACTGACATGACCGGGCTTCGTATAGCATGATAGTAATTAAGAGATATCCCAAAGCGTGAAAAAAGCACCAACAAGGCCTCTTCAGGCCATGCTCCAGCACTAACACAGCTTCATTCCTTCCCTCATTCCTGTGGTCATAGCAAGTCAGAAGGACAGCCCAGATTCAGGTTGTGCGGAGCATTTCAGTTCCTGATGGAAGGAGTTGCAAAATACGGTTATCCTACTCCCCCACCCCAAATTCAAGTGGTAGAATTTATTTTTAAGTGTTTTGGGTGCTTATTTGAATTGAATGCAAGGCCTTACACATGCAAGTTAAGAACTCCTCCACTGAGCCATAACCCTTAGCCTCTAAATGATATATTTTGGTGGTCCATACATACCTACGCAGGACTGAGAAGCTGTAGAAAGAGAGGAAGGAGGAAGGGAAGGGAAGGGAATGAGAGGGGGTGAGGAAGGGAGGGGAGGGAAGAAAAGATGAGTTTAACTGTCATTGACAAATATTTGCTGGGAAGATAGTTTAAGGGTGGGGGTGCATGTTTTGAATACAGAAACCCAGGTTTTATTCCAATTAACACATGGCCCCACAACCACTACTAGGTGTGTGCCAAAATTTAAAAAAATCCTGGAGTTGGAGGGGGTTGAAGAAATAAGATAATGGTTAAGATGCTTGCCTTGAGAAGATCATGTTGAGTGAAATTAGCCAGAAGGAAAGAGACAGATATAGAATGACTGCATTTATTTGCATGACATAAATATATGTATATATTTTGATACCAATATCCAAGGTCAAGTGAAACATGTATCAGGAGGTTTTGTCAAAGGTGGAAATTATCACAAGCGTGTAGGAGCCAGAGGCTAGGTAACACAGAAAATGGAACAGTGTGCTAACAATTGTCGAAAGTACTAATACCAACCTAGACTGAGCATTAAATACAGGCAAAAAGATACACATGACAACCCTTCATTGTATGTTCTGTAATCCATAGTCTGGAAGGGAAGGAAAAGAGAAAGAGATAGAGAAAGGAAAAGAAATAAAGAACCTGCCATGGAGGCGGGCTGGGGAGGAAGGGAGGAAACCGGGGACATTGGTGGTGGGAGATGGGCACTGGTGGAGGGATGGGTGCTGGAACACTGTATGACCAATACCCAAATATCTTTGTAATTGTATATCTCACAGTGGTATAATAAAATAAAGATGCTTGCCTTGTTTGGAGGTCAAACCCAGTTTGCAAGGCAAGGACTCTACCTACTATACTATCTCTCCAGCCCTGAAATGTATAAGGTGTGTAAAAAGATTTTCAGAAACTTGCAGTCTGGGTTGGTAGACATAAAATACAATTTTACAATATGAAACATCAGCACTAGAAATCTGTTACATTAAAAAAAAACACTAGAAATTTTTGATACAGCATGTTTTATAACAGGTGAACTAAGACCCACCCTGCAACAGTCTTTTTCAAGCCCAGCCCAGGTACATTGATCCAGAGACTCACATATGCAGGGCAGAGCTGCTACCAACTCTCCCTGTGCCCAGCTGATCACAAGGTGCCTGGGAGGGAAGGTGGGTTCTAGCCCTGGCCTGCCACCCCAGCAGAGCCTCACAGGAACCTAGAGGACCCCTCCACACACAATGAGGGCCTCCATTTTCCACATCCAGACTCCCCTTTCATCAGAGCTCCACCCAGCAGAAGAGCTGATCACAGCCTGGCTTGCCGCGGCCGCTTTTGCCGCGTGGTTCATCAATAAATGCTCAAGATTAGAGGTGACTACAAGAGTATCCCACCCGCAGGGCAGAGCTTGGCAAGCTACCTGTGTCGTATTTGATATGCCAAATACCAGTAACAATTATAGACCTCATTCCCATGACCTCATGGAATGTTTTGAGGCTCTTTATGTTCCTGGAGGTAGCAGATGCCCTTAGGTTACACTAGCATGTAACAGGACGTATGGAGATGTTTCTGGTGCCCACTCGAGCAAATCGATGATCAACAGGAAGACAAGACGAGTGAACTAAGAAGTATAAAGCATAAAGCAAGTTCAGAGTCCAGAATGATTGTACTGGGACCCGGAGTCATATTACAGCGGGTAGGGCATTTGCCTTGCACACAGCTGACCTGGGTTCAATCCCCAGCATTCTATATGGACCCCTGAGCATCACCAGGAGTAATTCCTGAGTGCAGAACTAGGAGTAACCCCTGAGCATTGCCGGGTGTGACCTAAACAAAGAAGCAGACAAAAACGATAGTACAGAGGGTAGGGTACTAGCTTTGCACTCAGCCAAACTGGGGGTTTGATCCCGGCATCCATATGGTCCCCAAGCCTACCAGGAGTAATCCCGAGTGCTGAGGCAGGAGTGCTGAAAGTCCTGAGCACCACTGCTGTAGCCCAAAAACAAACCACAAAACCAAATTCAGGATGGGTGATTTTTTTTTTTTTTTTGGGTCACACCCAGTGATGCTCAGGGCTTACTCCCTGGCTCTGCACTCAGGAATCACTCCTGGCAGTGCGTGG